>JBAMCK010000676.1:0-25710 GCA_037075185.1 Drosophila pseudotalamancana
TACCACTCGAATGTATTTTTACTTGCATTAAAATAATAATGTAGTCATTGAACTTTTTATCCTATATTATCAATCTTATACTAATTATACCGGCAAGACAGCACAATCCACAATCATATGAATTTGTCAGTTTAGAAGTATTTTCATATGACTTGCCTTGCGCGACATCACTAAAATTTAAAGGTTTTCTGAAACGTTTTTAAAAATGCCGATTATGTTCCAAAAAATAACAATGACATATATATTTTCATGCATTCAAATAAGAATGCACTTACTTAACTTCATTATTTTGTGTTTTTAATTATTTGCAAACTATGCCGGCACAACAACACTACAGAGTCATATGAATTCGATACCTAGACATTTTTTCATATGAATTGCCGTGAGCGAAACTT
This sequence comes from Drosophila pseudotalamancana, assembly GCA_037075185.1. Classification (NCBI taxonomy): domain Eukaryota; kingdom Metazoa; phylum Arthropoda; class Insecta; order Diptera; family Drosophilidae; genus Drosophila; species Drosophila pseudotalamancana. Next base: position 396 of record JBAMCK010000676.1, read on the forward strand.
TCCACTATAATGGGTTTTTTGGCACATTTTCTGTAATACTGATTTTTTTTTCAAAAAAATCGTATGAACATTTTCATGCATTAAAATAATAATGTAGTTATACAATGTTATAATTCAATATTTTTAATATAATATATATTAAATCTGAAATGCCGATATTTGTTTCAAAACACCCCACTCGTATGTACATTTTAATGCATTGAGAAAATAATGTAGTTATAAAACTTATTATCCAATATTTATAATATTTTCAATCTTATATAAAATTATACCGGCAAGACAACACAATCTATAATCATATGGATTTGTCACTTTAAAAATTCTTTCATATGACTTGCCTTTCCAAAAAATAACAATGACATATATATTTTCATGCATTCAAATAAGAATGCACTTACTTAACTTCATTATTTTGTGTTTTTAATTATTTGCAAATTATGCCGGCACAACAACACTACAGAGTCATATGAATTCGTTACATAGAAAGTTTTTCATATGACTTTCTTTGGGCGATACCACTAAAATTTAAAGGTCTTCTGACACGTTTTCTTAAATGCCGATATTTGTTCCAAAACATACCACTCGAATGTATTTTTACTTGCATTAAAATAATAATGTATTAATTGAACTTTATTATCCTATACTATCAATCTTATACTAATTATGCCGGCAAGACAGCACAATCCACAATCATATGAATTTGTCAGTTTAGAAGTATTTTCATATGACTTGCCTTGCGCGACATCACTAAAATTTAAAGGTTTTCTGAAACGTTTTTAAAAATGCCGATTATGTTCCAAAAAATAACAATGACATATATATTTTCATGCATTCAAATAAGAATGCACTTACTTAACTTCATTATTTTGTGTTTTTAATTATTTGCAAACTATGCCGGCACAACAACACTACAGAGTCATATGAATTCGATACCTAGACATTTTTTCATATAAATTGCCGTGAGCGAAACTTTCCACTATAATGGGTTTTTTGGCACATTTTCTGTAATACTGATTTTTTTTTTAAAAAAATCGTATGACCATTTTCATGCATTAAAATAATAATGTAGTTATACAATGTTCTAATTCAATATTTTTAATATAATATATATTAAATCTGAAATGCCGATATTTGTTTCAAAACACCCCACTCGTATGTACATTTTAATGCATTGAGAAAATAATGTAGTTATAAAACTTATTATCCAATATTTATAATATTTTCAATCTTATATAAAATTATACCGGCAAGACAACACAATCTATAATCATATGGATTTGTCACTTTAAAAATTCTTTCATATGACTTGCCTTTCCAAAAAATAACAATGACATATATATTTTCATGCATTCAAATAAGAATGCACTTACTTAACTTCATTATTTTGTGTTTTTAATTATTTGCAAATTATGCCGGCACAACAACACTACAGAGTCATATGAATTCGTTACATAGAAAGTTTTTCATATGACTTTCTTTGGGCGATACCACTAAAATTTAAAGGTCTTCTGACACGTTTTCTTAAATGCCGATATTTGTTCCAAAACATACCACTCGAATGTATTTTTACTTGCATTAAAATAATAATGTATTCATTGAACTTTATTATCCTATATTTTCAATCTTATATTAATTATGCCGGCAAGACAGCACAATCCACAATCATATGAATTTGTCAGTTTAGAAGTATTTTCATATGACTTGCCTTGCGCGACATCACTAAAATTTAAAGGTTTTCTGAAACGTTTTTTAAAATGCCGATTATGTTCCAAAAAATAACAATGACATATATATTTTCATGCATTCAAATAAGAATGCACTTACTTAACTTCATTATTTTGTGTTTTTAATTATATGCAAACTACGCCGGCACAACAACACTACACAGTCATATGAATTCGATACCTAGACATTTTTTCATATGAATTGCCGTGAGCGAAACTTTCCACTATAATGGGTTTTTTGGCACATTTTCTGTAATACTGATGTTTTTTTCAAAAAATCGTATGAACATTTTCATGCATTAAAATAATAATGTAGTTATACAATGTTATAATTCAATATTTTTAATATAATATATATTAAATCTGAAATGCCGATATTTGTTTCAAAACACCCCACTCGTATGTACATTTTAATGCATTGAGATAAAAATGTAGTTATAAAACTTTTTTATCCAATATTTTTAATATTTTCAATCTTATATTAAATTATACCGGCAAGACACATGCACTCAAATCTACTATATTTTTAATCATATGGATTTGATCACTATTTTCATTAATTATATTAGACTTTTCATATGACTCTGACACTTTCACTATAAGGTTTTTAATTTCAAATGTTTTTTCAAAATCATATGTATTTTCATGCATTCAAATAATTGTATTTACAATGTTTAATTAATATTTTTTAATAATTAATTATGCGATATTTAAAATATATTATTTATTTATTAGTTAAAACTTACTATCATTATTTTGTGTTTTTAATTATTTGCAAATTATGCCGGCACAACAACACTACAGAGTCATATGAATTCGTTACATAGAAAGTTTTTCATATGACTTTCTTTGGGCGATACCACTAAAATTTAAAGGTCTTCTGACACGTTTTCTTAAATGCCGATATTTGTTCCAAAACATACCACTCGAATGTATTTTTACTTGCATTAAAATAATAATGTATTCATTGAACTTTATTATCCTATATTATCAATCTTATACTAATTATGCCGGCAAGACAGCACAATCCACAATCATATGAATTTGTCAGTTTAGAAGTATTTTCATATGACTTGCCTTGCGCGACATCACTAAAATTTAAAGGTTTTCTAAAACGTTTTTAAAAATGCCGATTATGTTCCAAAAAATAACAATGACATATATATTTTCATGCATTCAAATAAGAATGCACTTACTTAACTTCATTATTTTGTGTTTTTAATTATTTGCAAATTATGCCGGCACAACAACACTACAGAGTCATATGAATTCGTTACCTAGACATTTTTTCATATAAATTGCCGTGAGCGAAACTTTCCACTATAATGGGTTTTTTGGCACATTTTCTGTAATACTGATTTTTTTTTTCAAAAAAATCGTATGAACATTTTCATGCATTAAAATAATAATGTAGTTATACAATGTTCTAATTCAATATTTTTAATATTATATTATATATTCTAAATCTGAATACCGATAATTCTTTCACAACAAATACTGAATTTAATCATGATTTAATATTTATGCATTATAAACTTTCTTGACTAATATTATATAAATCAATATATTTTCATAAAACTATATCAAAAAAATAATAAATAAAATGCCTAATAGTTCAAATAACATTATATATATTTTCATGCATTCAAATAAGAATGCACTTACTTAACTTCATTTTTTGTGTTTTTAATTTTTGCAATTATGCCGGCACAACAACACTACAGAGTCATATGAATTCGATACATAGTTTTTCATATGACTTTCTGGCGTTACCGTAAATTTTAAAGGTTTTCTGACACATTTTTCTTAAATGCCGATATTTTCCAAAATCGTTACAGAACATTTTCATGCATTAAAATAATTGTTTATTTATATATTTTTTATTATATTAATCTTATGCCATATTTTTCAACACCACTCGTTGTCATTTTTTGCATTGACAATAATAATTAGTTATAAACTTCTTTCATATTTATAATTTTTCAATCTTTATATAAAAATAAATCTATGTTTATATTAATTCTTAATATTTTTGTTTATTCATTGAACTTTTTTCCTATATTATCAATTTTATATTATATGCCGGCAAGACAGCACAATCCAAATCATATGAATTTGTCAGTTTAGAAGTATTTTCATATGACTTGCTTGCGGAATCACTAAAATTTAAAGGTTTTTGAAACGTTTTTAAAATGCCGATTATGTTCCAAAAAATAACAATGACATATATATTTTCATGCATTCAAATAAGAATGCACTTACTTAACTTCATTATTTTGTGTTTTTAATTAAATGCAAATTATGCCGGCACAACAACACTACAGAGTCATATGAATTCGTTACCTAGACATTTTTTCATATGACTTGCCGTGAGCGAATTTCCACTATAATGTGTTTTCTGGCACATTTTCTGTAATACCGATATTTGTTCCAAAAAACTCGTATGAATATTTTTATGCATTAAAATAATAATGTATTTATTAACATTATTATATTCTATATTTTATTATTATATTAAATCTGAAATGCCGATATGTTCAGAACCACCCCACTCGTATGTACATTTTATGCATTGAGAAAGTATTTACATAACATTCTTCGCAATCACAATATTTATAATATTTTCTAATCGTTATGTAAAATTATACCGGTCATGACAACTCAATCTATAATCATATGGATTTGTCACTTTAAAAATTCTTTCATATGACTTGCCTTTCCAAAAAATAACAATTACATATGTATTGTCATGCATTCAAATAAGAATGCACTTACTGAACTTCATTATTTTGTGTTTTTAATTATTTGCAAATAATGCCGGCACAACAACACTACAGAGTCATATGAATTCGTTACATAGAAAGTTTTTCATATGACTTTCTTTGGGCGATACCACTAAAATTTAAAGGTCTTCTGACACGTTTTCTTAAATGCCGATATTTGTTCCAAAACATACCACTCGAGTGTATTCTTACTTGCAATCAAATAATAATGTATTCATTGAACTTTATTATCCTATATTATCAATCTTCCTATATTTCAAATTATACTAATCATGCCGGCAAGACAGCACCAATCCACAATCATATGAATTTGTCAGTTTAGAAGTATTTTCATATGACTTGCCTTGCGCGACATCACTAAAATTTAAAGGTTTTCTGAAACGTTTTTAAAAATGCCGATTATGTTCCAAAAAATAACAATGACATATATATTTTCATGCATTCAAATAAGAATGCACTTACTTAACTTCATTATTTTGTGTTTTTAATTATTTGCAAATTATGCCGGCACAACAACACTACAGAGTCATATGAATTCGTTACATAGAGATTTTTTCATATGACTTGCCGTGAGCGATACTTTCCACTATAATTTATTTTTTGGTCACATTTTCTGTAAATTATTTCAAAAAATCGTATGAACATTTTTATGCATTAAAATAATAATGTAGTTATACAATGTTATAATTCAATATTTTCTGACATAATGTATATATCTGAAATGCCGATATTTGTTCCAAAACACACCACTCGTGTGTATATTTTATTGCATTGAGATAATAATGTAGTTATTGAACTTTATTATCCAATATTTATACTATTTTCAATCTTATATAAAATTATACCGGCAAGACAGCACAATCTATAATCATATGAATTTGTCAGCTTAGAAGAATTTTCATATGACTTGCGCGACATCACTAAAATTTAAAGGTTTTCTAAAACGTTTAAAAGCGATTATGTCCAAAAAATAACAATGACATATATATTTTCATGCATTCAAATAAGAATGCACTTACTTAACTTCATTATTTTGTGTTTTTAATTATTTGCAAATTATGCCGGCACAACAACACTACAGAGTCATATGAATTCGTTACATAGAAAGTTTTTCATATGACTTTCTTTGGGCGATACCACTAAAATTTAAAGGTCTTCTGACACGTTTTCTTAAATGCCGATATTTGTTCCAAAACATACCACTCGAGTGTATTTTTACTTGCATTAAAATAATAATGTATTCATTGAACTTTATTATCCTATATTATCAATCTTATACTAATTATGCCGGCAAGACAGCACAATCGACAATCATATGAATTTGTCAAGTTTAGAAGTATTTTCATATGACTTGCCTTGCGCGACATCACAAAAATTTAAAGGTTTTCTGAAACGTTTTTAAAAAAAAAACGATTATGTTCCAAAAAATAACAATGACATATATATTTTCATGCATTCAAATAAGAATGCACTTACTTAACTTCATTATTTTGTGTTTTTAATTATATGCAAACTACGCCGGCACAACAACACTACACAGTCATATGAATTCGATACCTAGACATTTTTTTCATATGAATTGCCGTGAGCGAAACTTTCCACTATAATGGGTTTTTTGGCACATTTTCTGTAATACTGAATTTTTTTTTTCAAAAAAATCGTATGAACATTTTCATGCATTAAAATAATAATGTAGTTATACAATGTTATAATTCAATATTTTTAATATAATATATATTAAATCTGAAATGCCGATATTTGTTTCAAAACACCCCACTCGTATGTACATTTTAATGCATTGAGAAAATAATGTAGTTATAAAACTTATTATCCAATATTTATAATATTTTCAATCTTATATAAAATTATACCGGCAAGACAACACAATCTATAATCATATGGATTTGTCACTTTAAAAATTCTTTCATATGACTTGCCTTTCCAAAAAATAACAATGACATATATATTTTCATGCATTCAAATAAGAATGCACTTACTGAACTCATTATTTTGGTTAAGAAAAAATTTTGGAAAATCAGAATGTATTTTTACTTGCATTAAAATAATATATTTATTGAACTTTATTATCCTATATTTTCAATCTTATATTAATTATGCCGGCAAGACAGCACAATCCACAATCATATGAATTTGTCAGTTTAGAAGTATTTTCATATGACTTGCCTTGCGCGACATCACTAAAATTTAAAGGTTTTCTGAAACGTTTTTAAAAATGCCGATTATGTTCCAAAAAATAACAATGACATATATATTTTCATGCATTCAAATAAGAATGCACTTACTTAACTTCATTATTTTGTGTTTTTAATTATTTGCAAATTATGCCGGCACAACAACACTACAGAGTCATATGAATTCGTTACATAGAAATTTTTTCATATGAAATGCTTCATTGTTGTGACTGCCGAAGTGAATGGACGTCTATCGCGGATGAATCTCGCAATTAGTGTCTCAAGTCGCTTGTTATAACCGTTATTTGTTGAAAGGTCCCAAAAATGTTCTATCGCGAATTGGATAGTAAAAGAAAGAAAGTCTTTTAACAAACTGTACTTTCGTGCTCAAACTCGGTTCTTGCAAACCAAGTTCCGTTAGTGTGCTGTAATTGGCCAGCTAATCGGAGAAGCCACAAAAATCATTGCTTATTTTCAGGCATCGAAAAAAACTTTCTGTTGCGTAAACCCAAGGAGCCCACTGGAATTTCTGCTTTACTTTCAATCGGAAGCAACATATTTATACTATGTATTGCAACATATTTATACTCCTCCGGGAATTTAAAGGAAATTCCCGCGGGTCTCATTCTGGACCAAGATGGTATTAGATGATGGTTCTACGTAACCAAAAGGAAGGCCACGTCATCTCCAGAAGTAGATCGCAAAGGCGCAAAGAGCCCAGCCAATCCAAAAACCAGACGACCACAAACTGTTTCCATGTCCACGGATTCTGACTCTGAATGCACATTGGAGCCTGGAGAAATCCGACGCTCGTCTGCTGCTGATTCAGCACCATCCACCGAAACAACCCAGTAAGTGGCCTTACTTCTGAGGTAGAGCTTGCCGTGGATTCTCCACCAGTAACAAGCTGCCGAAAATACCGCCAATCTTCTTCTCTAACTTGAGCAACATCACCGGCATGCTTGCCTTTCTAAAAGAAAAAATTGGTGGAGATGATTTCATCTACAAGGCAGGCAGAGACGACCAAGTCCGGATAATAACTACCAGTGTTCAGGACTATAGGTAGTTGCGCTAAAGGCAGTAAAGATGTCTTTCCATACCTATCAGGTTAAGCAAGAAAGAGAATACAGAGCTGTTATCCGTAGACTACACTACAGCACTCCTTTAAGATACATCTGTGAAGAACTGGCAAAGCTGAGACATAACGTGTGCCACCTCACAAACGCCACACAACGCCATACTAAAAACCCGATGCCAATTTTCTTAAACGATCTGGAGCCTGCTGGGAATAACAAGCAAATCTTTTCCATCAAACGTGTCTGCAATGCAAAAATAACGATGTTTCCCAATGCTACAAGTGCTAAGAGTTTAACCACACCCAAAACTTTTGTTGTAAAGTGCGCTGGTGTGTCAAATACACCAAGGAACACGAACCAGGTAAGTGTCCCAAGGACAAAAGAGCAGCCCCCTGAATGCGTAAAAGCCACGCTGCATCCTACAGAGGATGTCGAGTTTACAAAGAGGCAAAAAATGAAGGGAGCTAGGTCAGTCACGCTCCGCACCACGCATGCAGAATCGAGCTGCACCGAACCCACCATAGTTTCCCGTTCAGCTTCACCCAAGCCGGAATGTCCTATGGCGGTGTTGCGAAAAACTCGGCCTCAGCAAGCATTCCCGCTGAAAACATTAATGCTCCTCCACCGTTGCAGCAGGGACGCCCCACCGTTGATCAAATTGAGCAAATGGAGCAGATGACTAAAATGATGGTAACTTTATTGACATTAATGACACCATGCAAGTAGGGCTCAAAATCGTCTTTTGGAATGCTATTGGTCTATGCAAAAGAAGGCCAGAGGCCTCTATGCAGAGCTCGACATTCTACTAATTTCTGAAACCCACCTCACTGACAGCAAACACACAGATGCAGACCACGTCTTGCAATCGGACCACAGTGCTGTGAAGATTTGAATAGACATCCCAGTCGAGTCGACAATACGCACCACCAGACAACTCAGGAAAAACTCCAACATAGACTCTTTTAAAACGATGCTTGATGAGATCACTGAGCCCAACGCCTGCCTCAACAATGGAGGGCAACATCGACGAGACTGTGGAGAAGCTTATCCGAGACATCTACGAAGTGGCCTGCGCCTGCAGTCCTCCTACTAGTAGCAGACACCGACCAACACCTCAGACAGACATGTTCGCCTGGTCTGATGAGGTCAATAGCGCCTTGCGGGAGAAAAGACGTTTGCGACGTGTCTGGCAACTCAGCGGGATATGGCTGGGTTATGGGGCCCTCAACCGTGCCACGAAGGAGGTAAAAGCGCTGTATTTCAAAGTCCGCAATGAAGCCACTGCTGCATACCTCCATACCTAATCAGCCTGATCACAATCTTTGGCAAACCACAAAGTACCTAAAAAGGAACACCGTTAGGAAAGTCCCCCTCCGCGGACCTAATGGCCAATGGTGCAGATCTAGTGAATACAACGCTTGAGTTTGCGACCCATCTGGCCAGATCGTTCACACCTTTTAGCACATGCAGCACAGAAGATGCCAATGCCACCCTGTCCTTTCTTGAGGCCCCTCTTCAGATGGCTCTGCCCGTTGATCGAATCACTCCTGAGGAAGTCAAATTGAAGATTGACTGCCTTAAGACGACCAAAAGCCCTGGCTACGATGACATTGATGCAGTTACATTCAAGTGTTCACGGCCGAAAGTGATCCAGCTACTAGCCAACATCTTTAACAGGATCTTTGATCTCAGCCATCCCCCCACCCAATGGAAGTGCGCAGAGACTATAATGATTCCAAAACCTGGGAAACCCAAGCATGAACTAACCTCGTATCGTCCGATCAGTTTGCTGGCAATTCTCTCCAAGATATTCGAAAGAATATTTTTGGCCCGAGTGTTGCTGCTACTGGAAGGAAACATAACCACCATATAACACCAAGGCACCCCTGAGTAACGCCATCCCATCGTACAGATGGTGCTTTATGCATTTGAAGACAAACAGTATTCCTCCGCTGTCTTTTTGGACGTCAAGCAAGCCTTCGACCGGCATGAAGGAAACATAACCACCATATTTATTGCCAGTGCACCGAACCCTACTGAGGCCTCCACGACCATCTAGGATCAACTGCTCATACTTGAGCCCTGGCTAAACAGGTGGAACATCGCTGTAAACACAGACAAGTCTCTGCACCGAGCGTAGACTTGTAAGCGATTGAATTGAATGACGCACCCTAAAGCAAAGCGTTCTCAACTCAACCTAATGTTGGGTACGATGGGGTGGGTCATTGGCAGCAAATCCCAGGTCAGCATTCGCAAGGTGCTGCTGTACAAGGCCATCATCAAACCGATGTGGACTTATGGCATCTAGCTCTGGGGGCACTGCTTCAAACTCGAACGTCCACATTCTACAGGTCTTCCAGAGCTAGTTGCTCCGTAGAATTGTTGGAGCTCCTGCATTTATTCGCAACTCGGTTGTTCACAGAGACCTTAACGTTCCATCAGTCAGCAGCGAAATCAAGAGATATGGCACACGGCACTACTCCAGGTTGGAGATGCATAGCAGCATACTAGCCCATGACCTCCTAATTAACAGCACCCAAAAAGGCGTGTCTTCAGACAAGCGTGGACTGAACCCTGCTAAGACGTTGAATAGTTGCAGCCTCAAAATTTGAAATTTTGAAATTTTGAATCTTTGTAATTATCATAACTAACCAATATTTTTTTTTAGTTTGTTCTATCTATTTCCCTTCCATATCTATGTTCTTATCTACACGTCATGTTATTGTTTACACTTATTATATTATTTGCTTATTGTCCTTATAGGACAGATTGCTAATAAACACAGCACACAAAACAAAAAAAAAATATAGGAATTGTATTTCGCAACACTTTCCACTTTGAAGGGTTTTCTGGCACATTTTCTGAAATACTGATATTTTTTTCAAAACACTCGTATGTACATTTTCATACATAAAAATAAAAATGATGTTATTAAACTTTACAATTCATTTATATATATATTAAATCTGAAATGTCGATATTTATTTCAAAACATAACACTCGTGTGTACATTTTTATGCATTGAGATAATAATGTAGTTATACAACTTTATAATCCAATATTTTCAATATAATCAATCTTTTATAAAATTATGCCAGCAAGACAACACAATCGACAATCATATGAAATTGAATTGAATTTTAAAAATGTTTTTCATTTGACTTGTCTTGCGCGATACCACTAAAATTTAAAGGTTTTCTGGTACGTTTTCTAAAATGCCGCTGTGTGTTCCAAAAAACCAGAATGACATACATATTTTCATGCATTCAAATAAGAATGTTCTAACTTTACTTCATTATTTTATGATTTTATTAACTATGTCGGCAAGACAACACTTCAAAATCATATGAATTTGTTACTTAGAAATTTTTTCATATGCAACACTTTTCACTTTCCCCTATAAATGTTTTTGGCAAATTTGCTGTAATACCGATATTTATTTCAAAACACACGTATTTACATTTTCATGCACAAAAATAGTAATGGTGTTATTAAATTTCATAGTTCAATATTTTCAATTTAATATACATCAAATCTGAAATGCCGATATTTATTTCTAAACATACCACTCGTATGTACATCTTTATGCATTGAGATAATAATATAGCTATTAAACTTCACTATCAAATATTTTAAACTTTGTATTAATTATGCTGGCAAAACAGCACAATCCACAATCATATAAATTTGTCACTTTGGAAGTATTTTCATATGACTTGCCTTGCGACGACATCACTAAAACTGAAAGGTTTTCTGACTTTCTGACACGTTTTCTTAAATGCGGATTATGTTCCAAGAATAACAATAACATATATATTTTCATGCATTGAAATAAGAATGTACTAACCTTACTTCATTATTTTATGTTTTGAATCATATGCAAACTATGCCGGAAAATTTTTCATTTGAATTGTCTTGCGCGACACCTTCCACTTTAAAAGTGCTTTTTGGCACATTTTCTGTAATACAGATATTTTTTTCAACACACTTGTATGTACATTTTCATGCATTAAAGTAATAATGTAGTTATTAAATGTTATAAATCAATATTTTCAATTTAATATATATTAAATCTGAAATGCCGATATATGTTTCAAAACGTATCACTCATATGTACATTTCTATGCATTGAGATAATAATGTAGTTATTACACTATATTATGCAATATTTTCAATATTTGCAATCTTATATAATTTATATTATATTATGCCGGCAAGACAACACAATCGACAATCACATGAATTTGTAACATTAGGCTTGCCTTTCGAGACATTACTAAAATTACAAGTGTTTTGGCGCTGTTTATTCCAAAAAATAACAATGACATTTATATTTTCATGCATTCAAATACGAATACACTAACTATACTTCATTATTTGATGTTTTTAATCATATACAAACTTTGACGGCAAAACAACACTACACAATCATATCAATTTGTTACTTTAGAAATTTGATCATATGACTTTCGTTGGGCGATACCACAAAAATTGTTTCGAAATATTTCTATAGTCCAGTGCAAGGCGAGTCATATGAAAAAGTGTGTAAATGGCGTATTTAAATGATTGAGGAGTTTTGCGTTTCAAAAAAGTGTTCAAAAACCTGTTAAGTGAATTTCAAACAATTACGATTTAATTGTTGCTTTCTCTTGTTTAATTACTAACAAAGAGTAATGAAATTAAATGAATCCAGAAAAATTATACTATAAAAGTGGGTGGTAGCTTTTGAAAATTATATGATTAATAATAAAGTGTAATGAAGTTAAACAATACTTTGCTGTGGTATACCAAAAGCGGGCACACCGACTAGTTACTGCTGTTGAATGAAATATTAATTTTTACACACTAAGGACTTTCAAATTTAATTGCCCTAGACTTTCATTTTGTGTTATTTTCTAACCAGCGCTGAGGAATTTATAACGAAAATCAGATCGAACAATTGATTGCTCGGCGACTGCCAGCACTATGAAAACCTTCACTATATTCCCGGCATACCAGGATAACGTTACTGAACTAGATAGTGTTTCAAAAATATTGAAATGTGTGAATTCTCAGGCAACACAGCTGGTGGTAGTCATGACGAAATCCTACAGGTACAGGGCACTTGACACATAATAATAAATAATTTTTTAATATTCAGATAATAATAATCTATCATACAACTTCCCAATTACCTGCGCGACTTAAAATCAAATCATTTTGGAAAATTGTATTATAATTTAAGTAACCGAAAGTGAAAGGGCAGAGAAAATATAACGGTAACATTTTAAAGCTACAATAAAATAGTGTACAAAACCAAAACCAAGAGTAGGGGATACTTACTGTATATTAATTTTGTTTCCATTTGTTTAAAATTACTTGTTTTGCAAAATCCAAAATATATAAGGCAAAACTAAAAAATTGCTGAGTTCATAAAAATCCATAATTTAAAACTTTAGTTATTAAAGAAAACTAAAGCTTTTACCCAATTAAAATCCAATTTGTTGTTGGTGTGGCATATAGGGTAGAGACTGCGCAAGCTCTGCGTAATTTTATGTTGTTTTCTTTTTTGAGGAACTGGGTTCGAACCCTGACAAGAAACTTTTTTTATTGGTACGCCCCTTTGGGCGTACACATATGTTAAGCTCAACTATACTTATCTATATTTAAAATTTCAAGTTGTTTATAGTAATTATATTTATTTACCCCCGATTTGTCACGCCTCTTGTGGGCGGGGATATGTACATTTTTGATCTATCAGAAGCTGAAATGTAAACAACTCCCAAATTTTTGAGGTTCTAGCTTTAAAACTATGGATGATAGAGTTTTCCGATTTACCACGATTTTATTGGCTTAGAAATATAATTATTAGAGTCTACAAAAAACTGTTGAACGGATTATATATATTTATACAGTTTATAATAATTTATTATTATGTATATCGATCAATGTGAAAGCCTATGTATTTTAATATCTCTCTATAATATATTTAATGTTAATACTTATACAATATACATTATACACGTTATAAAAAAATAATAAAGATTATTCTTGTTGATTCTTAAGTTTGAAGTCTTAAAGATTAAGCATATCTAGGTACACACAAATTAGCAGTCAAACTGCAAGAGGCTCGATATATCAATTATGGTTCCTTCGATTTTTTACAGTTATTTAGATAACTGTGGTTAGTATAGAGCTTATGCATGGCCGTTATAATTGTGTCGTTATAACTGTGAAATTCTAGGGAACTTACAGATCTTATGGTCTTGCCGACAACGTTAGATCTTTCAAATGCCATCTCTTTCAACTTTTGTTGGTAGAATCTATAAATACCATGGCTGTTCGTATATAAACTTGCGTTTCATACGTTAAGTCCCATATACAATTGTAGTAATTTCTATACCTTTATATACGGAAGTGTATTACCGGTGTAGTTCTTATATTTAAAATCCTGTATTATCGAGTGACCAAATTAAAGTGCTTACTCTAAATAAATTAGAATGGTGTGTGTAAACTATGCGGACGTATTAAGTTAATGGCTACATATCAAATTGGAAAAAGTATGTCTTCCAAAGTTTTAAGGCTAGATTCTCAAAATTTTATAAGCTTCTGTTCATATCCTCTATAGATTAGATAAAAAATATAAATTCTCGGTCATAAGGAGCGTGGCTAATTACTTATAATTTTGCAGATAATTAAATTAGAGAATATAGCTAAATATAATGCGTCGCCCAAATGGTGTGTGCCACATCGGGTAAAACTATATCTTCCGTAATTTTAAATGGGATACATTACATACATAGCTATCAATAAAAAAAAAAAAAAAAACAGAGAGGTGGCACATCAGGAGTCAGACGGTCTAAAACCATGTATAGCCGTATAATTAAAAAAAAAAGTACCAAAACTCTTCGATACCAAATACTCGGAATCTGTGTCTCACTGCCACCACATCAATATTCAAACATGTTACTTGCCAAATGAAACTAATGTAGCAATTATTACTGTGATAATAATTGTGAACTGAAAATATACTGCTTACAGTTAAAAATGGTATTATATACTGTATGTTTTAAGATCTTGTAAAATAGGATATTTTGCAGAATCGTTCAGGTATAACCAAATTTACAATAACCCAAAATTAACTTACCCAGACAAGAAACTAAGAGATGTGTTAACAGAGTGATCGACCCGATAAAGCCGATAAAGACACATTTGAATATTAATCATTACTTTGTTCTGAACTAAATTCCCGATCAACCTACCGGAACACAAAGTCTAAATACAAAATCGCAACGAGCATTGAGTAATAATCGTATGAGCTGTTGAACCATTAGTAGGGAAACCAAAAGGAGATATTTCGCAAAATCGGAGATGGCGTCTACACAATAATTATATTGTGAGAAGAAGAAATAAATTTAGAAAAAAATATGAATATATATATAAAACTTAAGAATAATAAAAAAAAAACATATTATAAGATATGTAACACTACTTTTACCATAGGCCCGGCATACCAGGATAACGTTCCTGAACTAGATCGAGTTTCAGAAATTGTGAAATGTACGAACATGCCAGGCGATTTAGCTGAGTTTAAGTGATGAAAAAAAGTGTCGACAGAATAATAGCAGCGTACCCTGGCATAAAGGAGCCACCAACAGATATTGGCATCTTATAGATGAAGTGCTCAATATGCCTTTAAATTGGTTGGAAATAAAATGTATTGACATTTTATCAAGCAAAAATCAAAAGAGCAGAAAAATATTACGGTAAATTTTCAAAGCTTCAATTTTTGTCGCTGAGAATTTGAATAAACAGATATACAGAACTAAAACCAAAAAAAGTAAGTAACTTCCAATATTTGGTGGTTCTAGACTTAAAACTGTTGAAGATTCAGTTTTTTCCGACTTACCACGATGACTTTGGGATAAGAAGTATAACCATCAGAATCTAAAAATATTGTTGAACGTATTATGTATATGTATGTTTTCGCATAATGCTAATTTCGTCATCATCGTCTAATTTCTGTTGCGATTGGTTGTTCACATTTTGTCTTTATGAGAAGTACCGTTGTAGCGGTACAGCGGACAGCATTGTGCCATGTCGCCGAGTGATATGCACAAGAAAGAAGTGTCTTCGATTCTGAGTGCGACCGAAACTCGCTGCGCTAAAGTAATAGAAAATAATAATGCTGCTATATCAGAAATGGGATCTGAACCCGACATAAATTGGGCCGAGTTTAAGGAGCTTTTCGTTCAGCGTTTCACCAGTGTAGATACACCACCAACTATGTTTTTGACAATGTTATCCACTTGCCCGACCGACGGAGAATGTCTCTTTAATTATGCAAGTCGCATTGTGACATCACTCTTCATTAAATGGCGTGAAATGGATGTGGAGGACATTGCTGTTTCTGTGACGCTTGCTCAGTTGGCTCATTTTGATACCAGATTGCAACGAATATCTTTTAATTCAAACGCACTATTGTGGAAAATTGGGTCACAAGATGGCTGAATGCAGAGCTAGACAGCAGAAAAATAATCCCCCCGTGTTGCAGAGCGTAGCGGCAAGAGCGTGTTTGGTCACCATCAGCAATCAAATGTAACCTGCTTCACATGTGGTGAGGTTAGACACATTTCAATCCTTTGCAGTAAACCAACAATAGACAATGGCAAAGATAAGCATCAGGTAAAACGAGTGCATCTGTGCGAAGGTCGCAGGAGTTTCATGTCATTATGTCACCTGGAAAATTTGATATTGTTAGATCAAAATCTGATAGCTAATGTTTAAATGAGGATATATTTTCTAAATTGAATACTGATTTTGTCAATGAAGATAAATAGTATATTAAACAATTTATTTGAAAAATACATAAAATCTTTTTTAATTTTAAAAAGTGTTCGTTTCTTAAGTCAACAGTTCATAGTCAAGCCGGTTTTGGTTATTTTGACCCTCAATGTCCAATTGCATTGCATACTGATGCAAGTGCTCGTGGATTTGGGCCATCTTGCTACACAAAATCGATAGCAAACCTAATGTTGAGTTTTTCAGTATGTTATCATGGCTATAATAGCATTTTTGTCATTATTTGACGACTACCGATTGTAACTCACTTAAAGCATCAAGAACTAAGCGTGACCTATTTCCGTCGTTTTCATTTGATTTGCACTATAGGAAAGGCAAACGAATGGTTCATGCTGATTCGTATTCCAAAAAACTTCCAACATGCTGATGCGATTATTGCTTTTAAAATTTACGAAAAATACGTTAATTTGTTTAGAGCAAGAAGAAATTACAGATAAATTTAGAGAAATCGTAGAGCTCAATATTTGCCAATTGTTCCAAGAGCATTCAGATGGTCCGTAATAAATCAGATTGAAGAGTCAATCATGCACTTAGGCTGGGAGTAGACTTTTGATGAGGCCGAAGTATATACGAAAGTTTGTTGAAAATTGTATTACCTCCAAAATGTCAATGTCATCCTCAGCTAAAATTCTGGGTAGACTATACCAAAGGTTACTAAATTTGATTAGTTAACACACACTATTAATGCTGACAATTGCATTGGTGCTGTGTCATCAACTGTATCTTTGTTTGGAGTACTAAACCGCACAATAGCAGACCAGGTAGGTGTTTTGCAAGCTCTAAATTTAGTGTGTCTTGTTGTCAACAGAAAATAATAAAATTGCGACAGGTATAAGTAGAGCTAACAGACAGATTTATCGCACTATGAGCACTTTTGAAAAAATTACTGACGGCAGTTAAGACTACCAGCCGATCTTGGCAAGACGCATTGGGCAAGGTACAGCTGGCCTTAAATTGTGCATGTAGTCGAGCGACAAAGGCAAGCCCGTTGGAGTTGCTTATTGACAAGGTTGCTCGTCCGTTTGAGTTGCTTCCACCATCTGAAACGACAAAAGAGCTTCATTTGGCATAAGCAAAAGCTGCGAGCAGTGCGGTAGCAGTACATAGCAACGAGCAATTCGATAAAACCAAATCTAAAGAATGATGAAAGGCATGAAACGAAGTTAACTCCAAAGTTTAGAAGACCGTTCCAAATAGCTGAATTGTTAGACGGAAATAGATATATTCTAAGGTCATTGACAAATAAAAGAAAATACAAGTATACTCATGAAGATTTAAGGGAATTTCCAGAAGGGTATGTACCACTTAAACTAGAAACTAGAAAACTAGTGATAAGGATTTGAATTATGTTGATAAAGATGCTGTTGAATGGGACAGTCTGGGAATAATTGAAAGTGAAATTGTCGAAAGAGACAGAGACGAATTTTAATCTTAAATTATTTTTGATAATCTATGAATAAAATGATTAATGCAGTGAAGCATTTTTGTAAAATTACTCGAGATTGTGCTATGGTCAGGATGGCCGTATCGGAGCATATTTAGTGTGTATTGTAGTGAGTATGCGTGTGTGAGTGTATGGGTACGCATTTTTGGGTATTTCATCGTAATGCTAATTTCATCATCAGCGGCTAATTCTGTTGCGATTGGTTGCTCACATTTTGTCATTATGAGAAGTACCGTTTGTAGCGGGGCGACAGCGTTGTGTCTCCATTCTTTGCTCCGGCACCAAGCCGTTAATGGAGAGGAAGTTAACCAAGCTGAATATACTGGATCTCAACATCGCGGGAGCATTACACATCTTTTATTTATTGGCACCCAATATTTAAAGAGAACCCACACCCCACATAAGGAAAATAAAATAAGGGATAGAATCACTTCAAAAAACATTTAAGTGGAATGTAGAAAAAAACAAAAGAAATGAAACATAAATAATAAAAAAAAAAAAAAATATATACAGAAATAAATTGTGCAAGTGCGATCGTGAGTTTTTAATCAAACATACTAGTCGTCATTTTTTATTTTTTGCTTGTCGATATTTCACACTGCCATCAGGGCAGGGTAGTTTCATTTTTAAATACAAGTAATGCCCCTTGCCGAAAATATATTTACTCTGCCATATTTTAATTTCCGGATTACAAAAAAGAAAATTAAAATAGAGTACGATAGCGACGACGGGTGGGACTTAGATTCAGAAGGGTTTCAGCCGTCGCGAAATAACACCGTAGACATGAATATGTTCCAAGTGCATACATTGAAAATGTACTCTCTTACTCTCTCATGGAGTATTATGATGATGTTGAACGAAAGTTAGCTAACGTTACAAATAAGATCATTATGACACATCAGCCAGATACGGCAAAGGTGCTTAATGACGAAGTCAGAGCTGAGGCTTTGCACGCTTTTGTATCTAGGCTTAAAAAGTCAATGAAAACTAGGGTATTTCCGGCTCAGCCCAAGGATTTACCATCTGCTTTACCTTTAGCCAGAGAATCTGAAATTCTTTCAGCCTCGTATGCAAAAGCTGTGGAGGACAAGGCTCAGGGCAAATGAGCACTATAGGTACCAGGTGCGTACTCAAGATAAGCAGGGAAAGAATAACGGAGTCCAACACGGCCAAGACAGGAACCCCAATTTTGTCAAAAGGCAAAACACGCAACAACAAAATGCCACTCACCAGAGCCTCAACTCATGGCCAAGGTCGGGCACCAGACAGCCATGTACGCTATTTGCAGAAAGGGTCAAGGTAGTTAGCCCCAAAACGAAAACATGCAAATCCAAAAAAGACAGGTTTCTGAAAGTATGTCAGATCAGAGACGTCAACGCGTGCAGAACACAATTCAGCATGGATCCGATCGCCAAGATCAAGAATATATAAGTTTGCCAAAGCCGCGGTTGAGGAAGCTCAAGATGAGTATGACTCTGTAAGTGACAAACGACCTGGCGTTTCATCGAACGACATCTACCTGGGAGAAAATTAAGAATACTAATAGACACCAGAGCTGCCAAAACTTACATTAGAGTATAAGCACTCCTTTTACAGTTAGTCCTATTTTGAAAAAATACACATAAGTGTTATATATTTTTGGAGAGCAGCCATTTTTTTTTGGAGAAGGGTGACTGCCACGAGGAGATTTGTGGCAACTCCACCGTGACTTGAGGAAGACTAGAATCAAATAGAAGCATGATTTTGAATAGATCAAAAGCATTTTCGACATCTAACGAGGCCTTACCATTCAATACGTCTGTTATGGCCACAGTGCGCACAATGGACGATAACGCTATCTATTCAATGCCATAACCACATCATATGGCAGTCAATGATTTCGTAAAAATGAAATCAGAGATCTGCTAGAAAATGGCATCATCAGGCCTTCAAAGTCACCCTATAACGAAGGTTGTTGACAAAAAGAGTTTCGACGAAAACGGAAATAGAAATAAGGGAAAAGAAAAACCATCGCCGACAAATACCCGATGCCTTACATCTCCAAGATATTGCAAATTTGGTAAACCCTACTTATTGGAAAGATCGTAAGAAAACCCTTCTTCTAAATGGGGATATGAGTTCTGTCTCCACCCTTCGGGTTAAAGAATCCTGGTAGCAACTTCCAAAGAGCGATCTACCACGTGTGGCGTGAGCAGTTAGGGAAATCTTGCTATGTTTACGTAAACGATGTAATAATTTTCGCTGAGAATGAAGAGGATCATGTAAAGTATATTGATTGGGTTTTTAAAAGCCTATGGATGCTAACATGAAAGTTTCCAGAGAAAAAACTCATTTTTCAAGAAAATCATAAAAATCTTGGAATCATTGTAATCATGGGTGGTGCAAAGACAAACCCGGAGAAGGTAAAGGGCAATACAAGAATATTCGGAACCGAAGAACTTATATGAACTTCAATCGTTCTTGGGTATGGCAAGCTATTCTAGATGCTTTGTTTAACACTTTGAAGCACATGACAAACTTACTTACAGGACAAAATGGATTAGTAAGCAAACACATGTCAAGGAACACCATTGTTGACTTCGGCATTTCCGAACGAGATGCATTTCAAAGACTAAGGAGCGTCCTAGTTTCAGTGGTTGTTATTCTCAGATACCCAGAATTCGGAAAACTTTCAATCGCTTATTATCACAAGACAATAGACTAATCACAATGATTTCTAGATCATTAAAAGAAAGTGTGTCCCACTACGCCACCAATGAGAAAGAATTAGAGAGAATAGATTGGGCCCTGGGAGAGCTTCAACATTACCTATATGGCGCATGGGATATCAATATCTATAGAAACCACCAGCCGATCACCAAGAACCCTAAAGCGAAAATAAAAATATGTAAAGCGTATATTGACGATCATAACGCGAAGCTCCACTACAATCCGGGTAAAGAAAACCATGTCGCAGACGCACTCTCACAGCAGAATGTGAATGCTTTGCAAAATGAGGTAATGTCCGAACCTGCAAGGTTTCTGAGGGAGTCATCCGCTGGCATCAGACGACTGCAAAAACTTCATTAAGGAGTTAGTTATTCAACTTAAAGAGAGCTTCAATTGGATTTTAATACAATGATATGTTTTTAATCTGCGGATTAATTTCAGACTACATCATAATATCGAAATTAAAAAAAATTTATATTTTTGCTATAGATAATATGCTAAATTCAAATAAAACGCCTGACAAATTAATTTATTTATTGGAATACTTTAATTATCACAATATTGATGAGATCGCATTCCAACTTGGAAAAATTAATTTAAGTAAATTGGGAAAAGAAGGAAACACAATTGAGTTTTGGTCAAAAGTTGTAACTTACAAGGATGCTGGATTAAAACGAAACTTTCGAGCAGCTGGCGTGTATTTGCTTTACATATTCTTTTAATGCGCAGGGTCAAATGCTACGGTTGAGAGCGTATGCAGTCAAATGAATATTGTTAAAACAAAATTGCGCAATCAAATATGTCTTAAAAGCTTGAACTTCATATTAAGCATAAGGTTTGTTTTGGAAATGTTAAGTTATTTAATGTGCATGAGTTTTCCGTTTTTCACTAGAAGCATAATTTCATCACGTTAGTAGTATTGCATCAGCCGTTAATTGTGCTGGGATTTATTTCTTGCATTTTGTCGCTTGAGAAAGGACTGTTTATAGCGCGTAGTAGCGTTTTTGACGATAATGAAAAGCGAACGTTCTTTAACATTAGAAGTGGGATCGGCACCAACTCCTGCATTCTCTGAGGATCAATGGCGCATTATTCTACAAATGCAAAATCCAAACAAGTCATAGTTGGTTAACCCAAATTTCATATCCCAGCATTAAGTGATATGAATTCAAGGAATTACTTCTCCACCGCTATAATACAACAAGACGTCGTCGGCAATGTTTTTAATTTGCTAAACATCCGCCCAATTAACGGCTAGTCGTTTGGTGACAGCTCTAACTGCTGATTGGCAAAACAAAAATATGCAAAGAAATAGCTGTTGTAGTTGTGCTCGCTCATTTGGGAAATGTGGACAACCGATTGCAAAGAATTTTTTTCACATCAAAGTTGTAAACTAATAGCGAGCTACAATCTGAACTTAGTGCATTCACATTTAAAAAGTACTGTAATGTTCACCGTCATGACGATTCTGGCCCTGACATCCAAGAAGAGGAGAATGGCAATAGATGTGTCATTTCCGTGGGATAGCCGACACAAAATTGCTGAGCGCAGAAAGAAAATTCAACAAAAAAGCCGATGCGACAGCTCAGTCGGATAAGCCGTTGAGTTACCTGCTTTAAGTGCGGCCAACCCGGACACTTTGCGAAATCAATGTTCAAAAGGTGCATCAACAAGCTAATAGGGATTGTTTCAACAGAAGACCAGTGTTACGTGTCAGAGCAGCGAGGTGAGATTCCCAATTTCGTTTGATTCCGGTGGAGAATGTTCACTAATGGCAAGAGAGAATTAGTAGTAAGTTGTCCGGAAAGCGCCTTAATATCATTATCATGTTAAAAAGGCATTGGTGATGCTGGTGTATATAGCACATTACAGATTTTAAGTTCCGGTAAATATTTGAAAAGCGCCGTTGTAATTGGTTGAAATCATTAATCAAGGATTCAATGTTATTATATCTCCAAACAAGTTGGAAATTGCGAGAGCCAAATCAGTTAATTTGTTCAGTCGATAGGAAACCAGTTGATCATACTCCCTATAACCTTATCCCTAAAAGAAAGAGATATCGTTAGAAAAAAATTAAATGATCTACTAAAATGTAATATCATACAACCCAATTTTTCTGCCTCGCAACTCCCATGCTGCTCGTCAAAAAGCAAAATGGGACCGATCTCCCTTGTGTCGATTACAGAGAGCTGAATTCTAATAGCAGACAGATATCTTTTGCCGTTAATAAATGATTACTAGATTTCAGGACGCGAATTACTTCACCTGTCTTGACATGACAAGTGGTTTTCAACAGATCCCAATTAACCCCGAGTGAGATACTGCATTCGTTACTCCGGATAGCCGGTATGCCGTTCATATTGAAGAATGCGCCATCTGTGTTCTAACGGGCGGTTATGCAAGCTTTGGGCGACTTGGCCTATTCGTATGTGATTGTTTACGTAGACGATATTATGATTGTGTCAACCACAATTGAGTTAGGCTTAGAAAGGCTAAAAATAGTGCTAGACATTCTCACAGAAGGCTGGATTTATTTTTAATATCAACAAATGTAGTTTTTTGAAAACATCTGTTCTGTATCTGGGATACGAGACCAGGGCACGAGAAATTCGAGAAAACATACGTAAAATTACTGCATTGATCTCTTTGCCACCGCCACAGACAGTTTTTAGTGTGCGACAATTCAATGGTCTAGCATCCTCTTTCCGCAATTTTGTACCTGTCTCTAACATTAGGAAAAGAAAGTCATGCTTGGAATGCTGAGTTCGGAAACATTCGAAAGAAAATTGTATGCATCCTTACAAATAAGCTGGTTCTAGTAATATTTGACCCACACCACCCCATAGAACTGCACACTGATGCTAGCTCGATCGGATTTGGTGCCATGATTTTACATCGTATCAACAACCAACTATATGTTGTAGAACATTTCAGTGAAACAACTTCCGTTGGCAGTATTTGCGTCCGTAAAACATTTTCGTCACTATTTGCTTGGTAGATAATTTGTGATTTATACTGATTAAACTCATTGAAGGCATCCCGCACTGAAATAGACTAACTCCTAGACTTTACCGTTGATGGTCCTATTTACAAACCTTTAATTTCAGAATTTAATATAGAGAAGGGAAACGTATGGAACACGTAGATTTTCTATCTAGAAGCCCAGTTCCCTCAATACCACAACTTGTTTTGGATAAAATACTTGAAAAGCGATAAACATAACATAAATATCAAGTAATTGGTTGTTAGCCAAACAGTAACTGAATCCAGATATTGTCGACATTATAAATAAACTGAATTCCGATATAATTCAGACATAAGATTTATGGAAAGGGATGTTGTTTCGCAAAATACAGAAAAAGTGTAAAACACGATGTTTACCAGTTCTGCCCCGAACTTCAACAGATGGATCAGGTACATATGTCACACGCATCTAGGATGATAAAAGACCCTTGACGAAGTTTTTTAATATTACTGGTTTATAAAATAAATTAATATGTCCGTACAATTGTTGACAATTGCATAACCTGTAGGACAGCCAAGTCACACTCTGGCAAAATTCAAGCAGAACTACACCCTATTCCAAAGGTCAATATCCGCTGGCACACCTTCCAAGTGGACATCAGTGACAAATTAAGTGGCAAAAGTGATTTAAAAGATTGGTCACTGAGCTACAAGTGGCATTAGACTCTACGCGAGCTAGAGCTAGTAGCACCATGAAATCTTTAGCTTCTTACAATAAAAATCGAATAGACAAATCCAAGGCAGCCGTTGTAAGACACAGTGTTGGTGATTATATCCTTCTTAAAAATAAGGAGAGACACCAAACGAAACTAGACACAAACTTTAAGGGACCATTTTTGGTAATAGAGGTTTTGGATGGTTAAAGATACTGGTTAAAGTCTGTTGATCTTAACATCAGTTCAATTGTTTCGCTGGTTTTTCCATCAAGCTTTAGACTTCTGGCTATGTCAGCCAGAAAACTGTGAAATCCTTCTACCTGTCCGTTTATAATGTCTAAGGCAAACTTTGAAGTTGTAAGTTAGAAATAGTGTGTTGTCGGTGGAGAAAATATCGATGTTTTTCGCCTGCATTTGAAGGGATTGGTGTAGTACCCAGTTCCTGTTTTTGGGGGTGTCTGTCATAAAAGTGCACAGTTTGCAGTTCGCAACAGCCTCTCTGGCTAAGTTTGTCATTTTTGGAAAATAATAGTCACGAAGGATCTGTTTAGTATTTTCCTGTGCCGCTCTGTGAGCGAGTTATGGGATTAACTATCCTTTTTAGGGAAGAAGCTTCTCCAGTAATTCCAGTAGACTTCTTTTAAGTATATAATAGTGTAACTTTATTGAATAAAATAAATGAACTTGTTCTTGATTTGTCCAACAATCGACTGTCTGCAAAGCTCTGCTTTGCCTTTGATATAGCTGTCGCTAAGGTTCTGCCGTCGACGTCGCTGCTGCTGCTGAGAATTGTTTATGTTCCAATTCTCGCCGCTGACTTCTTAGTGTTGCAATCACATCCTGTTACTTGCTGACATATCAGTTTG
>JBAMCK010000677.1:0-10758 GCA_037075185.1 Drosophila pseudotalamancana
ACAGAGAAATCTTAGCACGACGACCGCGTGTTCATGCGGGGCGGAATGCGAGGATTGGCAGCACGTGCTAGCTGCTTGCCCACTCTATGCAGATTTGCGAGACCTCGACGGACTTGGTGTCAGGAGAGAAGGTACCCGTTGGGATTTTTCCCGGCTCTTGGAGACACCAGAACTGCGTATGATGGTAGAGCTGTTTGCTCGAGCGGAATTTGCGAGACGGCGGCGTAAGATGGACTTGGCAGCGACCACCCAGGGTCAAATCTGGGAAGCCCCACCAAGCCTTAATTGGTAGTGGTGTGGCTCTAAGCCATGTCACGAGGCCGAACCAGAGCGGTTAATCTGGTAAAAAAAAAAAACCCTTATAGGGGGAGTTGACGGTATATCCATTTCCTTGTATGTCGTGAAACAAAACTGGGGAGTAGTCTCGACTACGATCAGTCAACCAATAAGCTGTAGATTTGGTATTACGGGTTGGGCTAGCGACCAAGGCTAAGCCCATTAGAGGTTGGCCCCCCCTTGTGGGAGATCGTAGTGGCTAAATGCGGGTAAAATCTGTGTTCTCAACCGGGTGCTGTTCCCATAGAGCAGCAGGGGTTTAAGATGGGCCTCGCTCCAAACCAAGGGGGAATGTCATGTCCGAGAAATTGGTACGGAAAGATACTGGCCTTCTTTATCTTTGAGAGGCGCTAGTGGACGCATTGTTTTTGACTCATTGTATTATTGCCTGTTAGATGGCATGGAGTACAGTGGTTGTAAACCCCTTCAGGGGTATACACTTGCCAGAAAAACTATCCGTACATCATGAACACATAGCAATTTGTTAAAAAATATGTGTTTTAATAAACTTAAAAATGTGAAATGTATATCCATATGTTTAACACAGTAATTGTCCAATATGTTTAAAGCGTTTTTACATGATTCCATTATTTTAAACTAGAATTAACAAAACAACAAAATTGCACAACAAAATCGTACAACAAAATTGCAACCTAGAATCTATTCAAAAATCTTATGATATATTAACTTTTAGTAGTTTGTAGGATAGCCCTTGCTCTTAAAGACTTCTGCAAGTCTACGGGGCATCGAATTTACCAATTTTGATGATTCTTCTTTGGTAATATTATTCCATTCACTTAAAAGGACGTTTTTCAGCATTTCTTTTGATGTAATAGTGTGCTGACGGATTTTGCGTTCCAGCAAATCCCATAAAAGTTCAATTGGGTTAAGGTCTGAGGATTGTGGTGGTGTATCTAGCCTTTTTTTGGTATTAAATAACAACCAGAGCTTAACATTGTGCGCAGTGTGCTTGGGATCGTTATCATGTTGGAAATAATAATCGTCTCCCAGCCCCAACTGCTCAACACTTGGTTGTAAATTTGATTTTAAAACATTCAAATATCCATATTGGTCCATTATGGATTATATAAATACGAGTTTACCCACTTCTTCGGCTGGCATACACCCCCAGACCATCACCCCACCTCCTCCATGTTTGACAGTGGGCGCCAAATTTTCTTTATTCAGACCAGTACCACTTTTACGCCATACGAGCTTTCTTCCCTTTATGCCAAATATGCAGAATTTGCTGTCATCCGAAAATAAAACACTTTCCCAAAACTCTGGAGGCTTATGCAAATGTTCATTGGCAAAATCCATTCGCTTCTTTCGGTTGACATCTGATATGTAGGGATTCTTACGTGCCACACGGCCATGATAACCCTCATTCTTAAGTATTTTGCGAACAGTGTCTTTATGAATGATTTTACCAAACGAATCTTTAACATTTTCGCTTAGTTTTTGATGCAGTTACTCTGGGATTCTTCTTTACCTCCTGCAATATTGGTTGCTTAAAACAGCAGGACGGTGATCATGGAAGTCGAAATCCGCTAAGGAGTGTGTAACAACTCACCTGCCGAAGCAACTAGCCCTTAAAATGGATGGCGCTTAAGTTGTATACCTATACATTACCGCTAAAGTAGATGATTTATATTACTTGTAATATAAATTTTGAAACTTTAGTGAGTAGGAAGGTACAATGGTGTGCATTGAAGTGTTTGGCGTAAGCCTGCATGGAGCCGCTATTGGTACAGATCTTGGTGGTAGTAGCAAATAATCGAATGAGACCTTGGAGGACTGAAGTGGAGAAGGGTTTCGTGTGAACAGTGGTTGATCACGAGTTAGTCGGTCCTAAGTTCAAGGCGAAAGCCGAAAATTTTCAAGTAAAGAAAAGTCAAAATTAATATGCCTATATACGGATTTTTATACACTTGAATAATTTTGAACGAAAGGGAATACGGTTCCAATTCCGTAACCTGTTGAGTATCCGTTTGTTATTAAATATGGGCCTCGTGCTCATCCTGGCAACAGGAACGACCATAAAGAAGCCGTCGAGAGATATCGGAAGAGTTTTCTTTTCTGTTTTATAGCCGTACTACCATGGAAGTCTTTCGCAGAGAGATATGGTAGATGGGCTAGAAGAGCATGACATATACTGTTGTGTCGATATTTTCTCCTCGGACCTTGAAAATTTATGGTGGGGATACGCAAACTTCTCAACAGGCCGTACCAATATCCGCAGCTGGTCTCCAAGGTGAAGAGTCTCTAGTCGATAGAATAATGTAGGTAAGGGAAGTCGGCAAATTAGATCCGTAACTTCGGGATAAGGATTGGCTCTGAAGATTGAGATAGTCGGGCTTGATTGGGAAACAATAACATGGTTTATGTGCTCGTTCTGGGTAAATAGAGTTTCTATCATTTATGGTAGTTTCTTGTTCCCCGGATAGTTTAGTTACGTAGCCAATTGTGGAACTTTCTTGCTAAAATTTTTTAGAATTAATTGGGCAACCAATTAGTTCTTTTAAATTAGAACGATTATCAATTAACAATCAATTCAGAACTGGCACGGACTTGGGGACGAAAAAAAGTTGGGGAATCCGACTGTCTAATTAAAACAAAGCATTGTGATGGCCCTAGCGGGTGTTGACACAATGTGATTTCTGCCCAGTGCTCTGAATGTCAAAGTGAAGAAATTCAAGTAAGCGCGGGTCAACGGCGGGAGTAACTATGACTCTCTTAAGGTAGCCAAATGCCTCGTCATCTAATTAGTGACGCGCATGAATGGATTAACGAGATTCCTACTGTCCCTATCTACTCAGTCGTAGTCTGACTGCCGTAGCGAGCGGACGTGCTAGCGGAGAAAATTTTTACAAATAAAATCAAACAATCCGTCGAGAAAATAAACATGAGAATCGTTCGTGTAATCGGAAACGAAATGAAATGTGTACGTGAGAGTGCGCGTTTGTTTGTGTAAGTGAGCACGAGCTTCACTCAAAAAAAAAACACGTAGTGTGCCCTGATTGGCTGCTAATCAGGACTGTGTTAACAGCTGTTACACTTAAAAACTGCTGCATACTTTCGAGGACACGGTGTAATAAATTGCATACTCTTAAACAGTGAGTAAAATTAAAAAAAACAAATATCTGGTGCATATCTTTGGGCGTGCAGATTATAGTTTGTGGAAGTGATGCATAGCTTACACCGTAGTGAGAGCACTACCAGTATGATTAGCGCTTCCAGTGTTGTGGAGAGCGACACCGTGGACGACTCGGCTGCTGAGTCGTTTGTCGCCCCCGTTATAAAGAAGAAGAGCAGGAGAACCAGGGGAACCAAGTCGCCTATCCCAGAGGTTGTGCAAGAGGCTTCTGTCGCCAAGAAGCCCTTACTGGATGCCAAATCTTCGTCGCCTGAGGACGTCATTACCGAGTTTACGATGCCTGCAAAGCCGGTAAAACGCAAGGCTACTGCTGCTGCTGCTGCTGCTTCTAGGGAAGTGGGGCCAACTGCCGCTGGCCCGGAGGTTCCGCGCTGTCGAGCCTGGCAAATCGTCGCCGGGGGAACGGAGGCAATTGTGTCGGAGGTTTCCGCCGCTAGTCAGGGCATTCGTAATGCCATGACAGGGATTTCACCCGAAGCGGCTCAAGAAATTTCGAGCGCCATCCGACGACTAGAAGAGCTTGCCCTCTCGCTGGCTGTAAGGAACGCCTTACTCGAGAACCTCCCGAGTGGAACACCAGCCCCGCCGCCGCAGCCTTCTCCCGTAGCCGTTCAAGCCGCTCAAGCCGCCTATTGCGCTTCCTTTCCTGCGGTCACTAACGCTGCTGCGATTGCTGTCCAAGTCCCCGGAGTGCCGATCCCCGCGCCACGGTTCAACAAGCCAGTTGAGACGTGGTCTGCGGTGGTCACGAGTCGGGACCCGAGCGTTACCAGCAAGCAAGTGGCCGAGCGTGTGCTGAAGGAAGTCGCACCGACTCTCGGAGTGCGTGTTCATGAGGTGCGGGAGCTGAAGCGGGGTGGTGCCGTAATCCGAACTCCGTCCGTAAGCGAGATGAAGAAAGTCGTATCGAATAAGAAGTTTGCGGAGGTTGGATTAAACGTCCAACAGAGCAAAGGAATTAAGCCCAAAGTGACGGTGTTCGACGTGGATACAAGCATCTCGCCGGAAGAGTTCATGGAAGAAATGTATGATAGACATTTCAAGGAGGAGATGACGGTAGAGACATTCCAGAAGACGGTCCACCTGGAGACGAAGCCTTGGTCGGTCACCGATAGCAGCACTATTAATTTGGTGTTCGAGGTGGACGAGAAGGCGCTGGCCGTATTTGAGAAGACTGGGCGGGTCTACATCAAATGGTTTTCGTACCGATGCCGGCCACTCGTCCGAACCTATGCATGCCACAGGTGCATAAGTTTCGACCACAAGGTATCGCAGTGCCGTTTTACGAAGAGCGTGTGTCATCAGTGTGGACAGACAGGACATGTTGCGGCGAAGTGTGTTAATCCGGTGGACTGCCGGAATTGCCGCTTCAAGGGGCTGCCCTCGACGCATTGGATGCTATCGGCAATGTGCCCGTTTTACGGAGCAGTGTTGGCGAGGGTTGGGGCCAGACATTAAATGTTTGGTCTAATCCAAGCCAACTGTGGTCGGGGCCGTGCTGCGTGCATTGACATCAGTGTGCGCATGCGTGACCTCGGCCACACCTTTGCGCTGCTACAGGAGCCATACACGGACAAGGAGGGCCGAATCACTGGATTCCCAACTGGGATGACAGTGTTCGGCAGCAAGTTGTTTGATGGACACAGGAGGAACTCTGCCGTCATCATCGACGACCCAGATGCCATCTGCCAATCAGTTGAGTCGCTGAAAACCGAGGCTGCGGTATGTGTGAGGGTCACTAGTAGATATGGCTCATTCTACTTGACCTCACTATACTGCCATGCTCATGCAGATTTGATGAACGACCTCCAATACCTGGATGCCGTGTTGCTACTGGCGAGCAATACCCCAGTTATTCTATGCCTAGATGCGAATGCTGTATCCCCCATGTGGCTCAGTAAGCGCTACGAGCATTTTCGTGGACAGCTGAGCTATCAGCGGGGTGAGCAGCTTGAAGATTGGATTCTCGCAAGCCGGGCCGGAGTCGTAAATCAATTCTGCGAGGTTTATACGTTTGATAATAGACGCGGGCGAAGCGATATCGACGTAACAATGGTCAGCGAAGCAGCGTCTGCGTGGGCCGCGTATGACTGGAGTGTGGACGAATGGGAACTGAGTGACCATAACGTTATTACCGTTATGGTAACACCTTCCCCAAGCACAGTTGAGAGCATATATGCTCCTGTGCCGTCCTGGAAACTCAGCAATGCTAACTGGCCATTTTTCGACGCACAACTGATTGAGGAAATTTCGGAGCACCTTCCTTTGGAGGACATAAGGACGTCGCCGTTGGACTCCTCGGTATCTGCGCTGCGCCTTGCCGTACAGTCTGTGTGCGACAGGGTATTAGGCCGCAGATCGTCGCGAGCCGTGGGAAAGGTGAAGTGGTGGACCACGGAGCTGAATACCAAACGTCAGGAGGTCAGGAGACTGAGGCGTAGGCTCCAGGATGCTAGGCGCAGAGGCAACGAATCTGCGCAGTTTCTGGCAACTCATCTGCGGACATCCGTTCGCGAGTTCAAGGTTGGGTTTTTTTACAGCGTTGCTTTCCGCTGTGATGGCAGAGGGATATTTCCCCCTTGAGTGGAAATGCCCGAGAGTAGTGGCGCTCCTCAAGGGCCCTGACAAGGAAAGGAGTGATCCAGCTTCCTATCGGGGCATCTGCCTTCTGCCAGTATTTGGCAAGGTGCTAGAGGGGATAATGGTCAATCGGATGAAAGAGGTGCTTCCGGATGGAAATAGATGGCAATTCGGCTTTCGATCTGGACGCTGCGTTGAGGATGCCTGGCACCACGTAAAGGCCAGCGTTTCCGCCAGCCAGGCGAAGTACGTTCTTGGCATTTTCGTGGATTTCAAGGGTGCCTTCGACAACATCGAGTGGAGCGCAGCAATGCGCCGCTTGATCGACGCGGGATGCCGAGAAGCCAGCTTATGGAGGAGCTTCTTCTGTGGCAGAAGAGCGAAGATGACCAGCAGATTTGGTGAGGTCGACGTGGAAGTCACTCGTGGATGCCCACAGGGATCCATCAGTGGGCCGTTCATCTGGAACACCATGATGGATGTGCTGCTCCAACGGTTGGAGCCCTTGTGCGTATTCAGCGCATATGCGGACGATCTGCTGATTCTCGTCGAGGGAAGATCGAGAGCCGAACTGGAGTGTCGAGGAAAGGAGCTGATGTCCGTCGTGGGAGCGTGGGGAATGGAGGTCGGAGTCACGATCTCAACTAGCAAGACGGCGCTGATGTTACTGAAGGGGAGATTGGCTGCCTCTAGGCCGCCCCTGATAGCGTTTGCAGGAGCAAACCTACAGTACGTCAAGCAATACCGATACCTTGGCATCATAGTCGGCGAGCGGCTGAATTTTCAGCCACACATCGCAGGATTACGCGGTAAGCTGGCTAAAGTCACTGGTGCGCTTAGTCGCGTTCTCAGGGTCGACTGGGGTCTCAGTCCCCGAGCTAGACGCAGCGTTTACACCGGACTTATGGTGCCTTGTGCGCTATTTGGTGCCTCGGTATGGTATCCCTTGGTCAAGAGATCGTTGGTCGCCAGGAGGCACCTCATCTCTTGCCAGAGAGTTATGCTCCTAGGATGCCTTGCGGTATGCCGTACAGTGTCCACCGTGGCACTGCAGGTGCTTGCTGGAGCCCCCCCTTTGGACTTGGTTGCCAATCAAATGGCAATGATGTTCAAGGTGAAGCGTGCCCACCCGCTGGAGGAAGGCGATTGGCTGTTCGGTCTGGATGTGGCAAGTCTGGATCGGATGAAATTGAAAGAAGTCCTGAACGAATGCATGTGCTGCGATTGGCAACGCAGATGGGATAATGATACGAGCGGGCGCGCGACTTATCATTTTATCCCGGACGCATGCTTCGTTTACAATCGGAGAGATTTTGGATTTGGTCTTCTCGCAGGATTTCTTTTGACCGGCCATGGATCGCTGAATGCATTTCTGCATCAGAGGAATCTTAGCACGACGCCCGCGTGTTCATGCGGGGCGGAATGCGAGGATTGGCAGCACGTGCTAGTTGCTTGCCCACTCTATGCAGATTTGCGAGACCTCGACGGACTTGGTGTCAGGAGAGAAGGTACCCGTTGGGATTTTTCCCGGGTCTTGGAGACACCAGAGCAGCGCAGGATGGTAGAGCTGTTTGCTCGAGCGGCATTTGCGAGACGGCGGCGTGGGATGGACTTGGCAGCGACCACCCAGGGTCAAATCTGGGAAGGCCCACCAAGCCTTAATTGGTAGTGGTGTGGCTCTAAGCCATGTCACGAGGCCGAACCAGAGTGCTTAATCTGGTAAACAAACCCCGTATGGGGGGAGTTGACGGAATACCCATTGTCCTTGTATGTCGTAAACAAAACTGGGGAGTAGTGGGGAATATTTCAATATTCTCAACTACGAACAGCAGACCAATAAGCTGAGATTTGGTACTACGGGTTGGGCTAGCGGCCAAGGCTAAGCCCATTAGAGGTTGGCCCCCTTGTGGGAGATCGTAGTGGCTGTGGTTTAATACCTAAATGCGGGTAGAGTCTTCGACTCGACGTGGGGTTGCGTTCTCAACCGGGTGCTGTTCCCATAGAACAGCAGAGGTTTAAGATGGGCCTCGCTCCAAACCAAGGGGGAATGTCATGCCCGACAACATACATTCAAATTGGTACCGAAGAGATAACTGTTATTGTTGTCTTTGAGGGGCGCTAGTCGACGCATTGTTTTTGACTCATTGTACTGCCTGTTAGATGGCATAGAGTACCGTGGTTGTAAACCCCCTCAGGGGTACACGTCACGTAAAATAAATTCGACATTCATGTCCCTATCTACTCAGTCGTAGTCTGACTGCCGTAGCGAGCGGACGTGCTAGCGGAGAAAATTTTTACAAATAAAGCATCGTATCCGTTCTCACGTGGTGTCCTCCTCGGTGCTAGATTCAGCGGTATAGCTGACTATGCAGCAAATGTAAGCGGCGAATTGGGTTTATGGGGCTACCTCCCCCATAGATCCGAACAACTGATGGCACAAATATTACAAACGAACCTCGGATACCTGTTATAAGACTCAGTGAAGGATACCATCAGGAACGGAACGTAGACGCTAATGTGCATAACATGTTTCCGTATTGTGAATGTGAACGATCTTTTAGCACGAAGATCGGCCTTGTTGTTCACATGCGACATCGACACAAAGATCGGTAAGATCAGCTGCGTCTGCGTGTAGATGTCAAAGCGCGTTGAAGTGATGAAGAGCTGTCAATGATGGCGAGGAAGGAACTTGAGCTCACAGCAAATGTTTTTGGAAGTATTTTCTCACCGCAGCGTCGACTCAATCAGGAAATGTCGACAGAGAAATAATTATAAAGCCAAAATTGAGAAGCTAAGAGGGCAAGGTGCTCTTATCCCAGAAGTAAATAAACCTCTGACCATACAGCGCCACCCTAGTTTAAGTGAGCCCGAGTTAGCTCCCTCAACGTCGTCGTCAGTTATAGTCACTCCACTGATTCATTCCGACTATATCCTCTTGCAGGAGCTTCAGTGCTTACACCTATTGCATGCAATAGATCTTGGAGAGTCGATGTTTTGCAATCTATCATTGACAGAACGCAATCATCGGGCAAAGAAGCAACTCACCAGTGATTATCCATCCATCTCCTGGAATTATTTCCGACTCGGAAAGACCACCCCGTTCCGGCGAGAACAATCCGCCCACAACCTCACAATGGGAGAACACAGAAGCAGCGTACATTTGCGTAATGGAATAAGCATAAAGGTCGTTGTATAAAATCCTTGCTAGACGGAACCGACGAGTCGGCAATGCCAAGCCAAAGAATTGTGGAACCATATTGGAGACAAGTCATGACACAGCCGAGCCCATCCTCCTGCAACAACGCCGTGCCCCAAATGGGTCACATGCCTGAGGGGGTATGGTCACCGATTACGTCACGGGACCTACAAGTGCATAAAGTGCCATTGACTTCGTCTCCAGGGCCAGATGGGATATCTCCAAAAACTGCCAGGAGTATACCTAAGGGTGTAATGCTTCTCATCCTTAACTTAATTCTTTGGTGTGGCCGCTTGCCCGTACCCTTCCGAATGGCCCGAACCATTTTCATCCCGAAAGTGGCAAAGGCGACCAGACCGCAAGACTTTCGTCCGATATCGGTTCCATCCGTCATGGTAAGATTACTTAATGCTATTCTGGCCTCTCGGTTGACGTCATCCGTTGACTGGGATCCCAGACAGCGAGGTTTTCTTCCCACTGACGGATGTGCCGATAACGCGACAATAGTCGACTTAGTTTTGAGGGACCACCATAAGCGGTTTGCGTCCTGCTTCATCGCTACGCTCGATGTGAGCAAGGCGTTTGATTCAGTAGGTCACGCAGCGGTATTCAACACCTTGGCCGCTTATGGTGCCCCGAAAGGCTTTGTTGACTACGTACGTAGTTGGTACGAGGGAGGTGGCACCTTTTTCAAGGGTGGAGATTGGAGGTCAGAGGAATTCGTCCCTGCTAGAGGAGTGAAGCAGGGTGACCCTCTGTCCCCCGTTCTGTTCAATCTGATCATTGATCGATTGCTCAGGTCTCTTCCCAGCGAAATTGGTGTCAAAGTCGGAAATGCAACGACGAATGCAGCAGCCTTCGCAGACGATTTGGTGCTATTTGCATCCACTCCGAAGGGCCTTCAGGCACTGTTGGATACCACGGTTGACTTTTTGTCGTCCGTTGGGCTTTCCCTTAATGCTGATAAATGCTTTACTGTCAGTATAAAGGGGCAACCGAAGCAGAAATGTACTGTGGTAGAACCACGTACTTTCTGTGTAGGTTCGCGCACGTGTCCAAGCCTGAAACGCTCTGAAGAATGGAAGTATCTTGGCATTAGATTCTCTGCCGATGGGAGGGCTCGTTACAATCCTTCGGAGGACATTCGTCCAAAGTTGGAGAGATTAACGCAGTCCCCCTCAAACCACAACAGAGGTTATTCGCCCTCAGGACTGTCCTGATACCACAACTCTATCACAAGCTTACGCTTGGGAGTGTGTCATTAGGCGTCCTGAGGAAATGTGACAGTTTGGTACGGTCTTTCGTCAGGGAGTGGTTGGATCTCCCGTTGGACGTGTCAGTTGCGTTCTTTCATGCCCCTCACGCTTGTGGGGGTCTTGGGCTTGCGTCATTACGCTGGACGGCACCTATGCTGCGCGCTAGAAGATTGGCAAGTGTCAACTGGCCCCACCTCGAGCAATCCGGGGTGGCCAGTGCCTTTCTTAGCGAC
>JBAMCK010000678.1:0-90316 GCA_037075185.1 Drosophila pseudotalamancana
ATGTATTGCTATGAAATACGGCCGGTATTGCCGTCGCTGGTCCGTATGAGTCTTCTGTCGCCGCTGGACAATACAACATCTTCGATGGAGTCGCGCAAGCAAATCCTGGCCGTACTCATTGGCATTGAGGTGGTCAACAGCATTGTCTCCTACCTGCAGGTGAACTACCACGAGCTCGAGAATGATCTGAAGAAGGAATTGCTGACGCGCCAAAAGAACAACAGCGTCACCTTCTTTGATGGCCAAACCCAGCAGCCGCAGCCTGAATACGGACTGCAATCGGGCATTGCTCTGGGATTTGAGCGGGCGGATGTGGCGCGGAAAGTACGCGTAGTGCTCTCCGAGATCTTTAGCCTGCAGCAACAGGTTGCCGCCGCCGCCGAGCTAAAGCCATCAGCGGCTGCTGCCGTGACGCCGACCCATTCCGAAATCTTAGATGACGGCATCTATTTGGAGGAGGTGGTGGACATTTTGTGCATTGCCCTGGCCGAGCTGCCCTCCCTGCTCAACATACTGGAATTAACAGATGCTCTCGTCCATGTGCCCAATGGCTATCGCATTGTCTGCGCTCTGGTTGCCAACTTTCCAGACTGCTATCGAGATGTGGTCTCCCATGTGATCTCCAATTGCGACGAGGAGGGCAGTGAGGGCAAGCAACGGTTGGCCCTTCTTATGTCCCTGAGCGAAATGAATCCCTCCCAGGCGCTGGCCAATCGGTCCATGTGCGTGGAGATGCTAAAAGTGCCATCGTTTATGCTGAAGCTAGCGCTCAAGCATTCCGACGATCTGGTAAGGAATCCCCACAATCTCCATCTCAATGAATCTACATAATATTTATATTGCCAAATCTTTGCAGATTGCTTTCCTTACGGGCCTGCTGCTCGGCAACGATCAGAATCTGCGCTCCTGGTTTGCACTGTACATCCGCACCAGCCAGAAGCGCAAAGGCGATGCACTAAATCTAGTGCGTGTCGAGCTTCTACAGAAGATTGTCCAGATTGCGAGCAGCGCCGCCGACCTCAAGGATTTCAATCTGCAGGGCGCCGTGCTGTTGCGCCTCTATTGCGCCTTGCGGGGCATTGGAGGACTGAAGTTCAACGATGATGAGATCAATGCGTTGTCCCAGTTGGTCACCAGCTGTCCGCAGCCAACGGCGTCGGGTGTTCGCTTTGTTACATTGGCCCTCTGCATGCTCATCGCCTGCCCATCGCTAGTGTCCACCATACCGTTGGAGAACAAGGCTGTGGAGTGGCTGCAGTGGCTCATCCGGGAAGATGCCTTCTTTTGCAAGCGCTCCGGCACGAGCAGCTCTCTGGGGGAGATGTTGTTGCTGTTGGCCATTCATTTCCATAGCAATCAAATAACGGCCATCAGCGAGATGGTCTGTTCGACGCTGGCCATGAAGATCCCCATACGGCCGAACAGCACGAATCGGATTAAGCAGCTGTTCACGCAGGATCTGTTTACGGAGCAGGTGGTGGCATTGCATGCGGTTCGTGTACCGGTCACTCCCAATCTAAATGGCACCATACCCGGCTATTTGCCGGTTCACTGCATCCACCAGCTGCTCAAGTCTCGCACCTTCCTCAAGCACAAGGTGCCGATCAAGTCGTGGATCTTCAAGCAGATCTGCAGCTCCGTTCGGCCGGTGCATCCGGTGATGCCCGCCCTGGTCGAGGTGTTTGTCAATACGCTGATCATACCAAATCCCACCGGCAAAATAAGCATCGATCATATGCATCGTCCGTTCACCGAGCAGGAGATCCTTCATGTGTTTCGCACATCGCGCCTCACCTTCTTCGCCGAGGAGCTTCAGCCTTCGTCCACCACTGTCAGCGATGACATTGCCCAGGTGGAGGTCGCTTGTCCGCTGACCTCGCAACTGCTAATGATCTACTATTTGATGCTGTACGAGGATACGCGACTGATGAACCTCAGCGCCCTGGGCGGACGCAAACAGAAGGAGTACACCAACAACTTTCTGGGCGGGCTGCCGCTCAAGTATTTGCTGCAGAAGGCGCATCAATACCACAACGATTACCTATCGCTCTTCCATCCGCTGCTGCGGCTCATCATATCCAATTATCCGCATCTCAGTATGGTCGATGACTGGCTGGAGGAGCACTATCTGGCCAGTACGGCCATCAACAATCTGGACTCGAATCATCATTGGAATGATCTCAAGCCCGAGCTGCTGACCCGCGCCCTCAACACAGTCCAGACGAAACCCCGTTTGGCCATCCGCCTCTTTAAGCGCCTGCTTCAGCTTCCGCCCGAATCGCTGGCCCAACATGCTCATCAATTGGTCCAGCATCTGCCGCACGTCTTCCAAAAGGATGTGCCTCGTTATGTCAAGGATCTCTACAATGATCTGTGGCTGCGCCTGAATGCCGTTCTGCCCACAACCTTTTGGATTATGTCGCTGCGCGCCATTACCAACAATTCGGATGCACTGAATCGGCGCACCTTTGCGAACGAAAGCCTCTTGGAACCCATGGATGTGCTTGGGTATGAATTAGAGTGGGATGCCAATAGCCACTGGAAGAGAAATGTTATTTGTATAGAGCTGGCAATTTTAGTTCAATGAACCGAAACTTTCGCTAGTCCTTTAATTGAGTGGGTTTTAAACGATGCTAATGAGATGGTTCAAAAACGATTCATATGAATTTATTTATTTATTTATCTATTTATTTAGTCGTTCCTCAACTTTTTTCGTTCACTAATTTGTGAACAAGAGCATTAGTTCATTTTGATGAACTGTTCTAATGTATCTTCTCTCTGTCTGGCTGCACTCTAAATTATGATTCAGCTGAATAAGTGCACTAGTTGTTCATTTAAATGAACTGCTCAATCGAACTAATTATGAACGTAGTTGCACATCTCTAATGCATCTTCCCTTTCGCTCTAAAATATGCTGCAGCTGAACATCGCTTGGAATTTCATTCCTCCAGAGCTGTGCTTATCCTCTAATTAAACCATGAATACCCATTAATTCGCTTCATCTTATACCCCTTACAGTTGTCCGCGTGAGGTGTTCTGCTCCCCGTACATGTTGGTCATCCTGCTGCGCATCCTGAAGGGCAGCTTGGCCGCTTCCAAAACGTACCTGAACGTCCATATGCAACAGAAGCAGGTGCTGGACAAGAATGGGCTCGTGCAGACGGACGCCGATCGCGAGGAGCTGAAGACCACATTGATTGCTTCGCAGGAGAGTGCCGCTGTCCACATACTGCTCGAGGTGCTGGACTATATGGACAGCAAGGCGGATACGCGAGTTGCAAAGCTGGAGCTGCGCGAGCTGCAGGGCATCATTGGAACGTATGTGCATCAGGCGTTCATTACGGAGCCATCGCTGGCCAAGCTGGTCCACTTCCAGACCTATCCCAAGTCCGTAATCCCAATGATTGTGGCCAGTGTCCCATCGATGCATATTTGCATAGATTTCGTTCATGAATTCCTCAATGTTACCGAAATGGATAAACAGATATTTACCATTGAGCTGACATCGCATCTGGTGCTTAACTATTCGATACCCAAGAGCCTGGGCGTCTCCAAGTTCTGTCTGAATGTGATCCAGACGACGCTCTCGCTACTCACCTCCTCGGCCAAATGTAAATTCCTGCGCAACGTTCTGCCCGCCATGGTGAGATTCGTCGAAACGTTTCCCATTTTGGCCGATGATTGTGTCAACATCCTTATGAATACCGGACGTAGCCTTCACTCCCAATCCTCGCTGGGAGTCACCACCATGCAAATGCCGTTAACAGAGAGCGCG
The DNA here is from genome assembly GCA_037075185.1 of Drosophila pseudotalamancana. Lineage (NCBI taxonomy): Eukaryota > Metazoa > Arthropoda > Insecta > Diptera > Drosophilidae > Drosophila > Drosophila pseudotalamancana. The sequence continues at coordinate 3,776 of JBAMCK010000678.1, forward strand.
AAGCTCTGTTCGTATCGCGACGCCCAGCTGCATATCACGATGATCGAGGACGCTTTCAAAGCCCTCGTCGAGGCGGTTATGCAGAAGGCTGAGCTCTATTAAGAGAAGATGATGAAGAGGAAGAAACACAATACTTAGAATTATTTAAAACTGTTTGAGCATAAGTTGAAATCTATTTTTAGAGGGCTTCCTAGGAAATTGCCCATATCATGTGCACCACGTTTAGACAAAAAATATTATGTATATGTATAAATTACATTTGTACCTCCAAATGAGCTATCAATAAATGTTTTACACTAACTTTTTATTGTAAGTGCAAGCACTTATTCTACTCCGTTTAGTAACCGTCTACATTTTATATATGTATATAGGTTATTCTTAATCACATCTAAGAAAATTGCAGTTATTGATCGATCTATGGGGAGGGTAAACACTTTCTCTTCCATCTGTATAGTTGCAGTTCAGAAATAGATACTTTTTCTATCTTATTTAAGAACATTTGACCTGTTGATCTGTCTATGGTGAAGATCCACAGTGAATCGCATGCCACAAACAAAAGAAATTATAAATAGTTCCTCATTTGTCACGCATCTATGTATATAATCTGGAGACCATCAGCTTATGGTAACGTGTATATCTTCCAAATGTCTAAAACCCAGCTACATAAGCAAGGTAAACATTACATAACACGAAGAAGAGTATATCTTCAATAGAGGAACATTTATTCCTTGCCTGAGATGAAACTCGGGTTCCGGCGTGCGATTCCTGGGCTACGTCTTTTTTGTTGACGGGCTTGTTCCATATAAAAAGAAATCCAATTGAAGGCATATATATATACCTTAACCATCAAAACCAAAGTAAAAAGAAAATGTTTTTCTTTAATGTTTTTGTAATTTTATTGTTATCTTTACAACTAACGCTATTTCTTGCCTTTACATATATAACATGTAAAAAATAGTATTAAGGAATAGTTTGTTTTTAAAAAAAAAGAAGAAAACGTGAAACATAATGCAGAAATGCCAGCGTATGGGATGACGGGCCAATCCGCTTGGAGACGAGCCGACGACCAGCGGCAATTGTTCAAAAAGGAGATAAATGCGAAACAAAGCACGGCGGAATACATTGGGGCGTGTCTGTATGTGTATGTGTGTGTGTAGGTGTGTGGGAGCTGGCTACACCAAAGTAAGAGAATGTGGGTGGGACTTGTGCCCAGGATTGCCGCATCCCGTACTCTGACATTGTGCACCATGGACCTAAGCATATAAATGGTGTGTGTATGTGTATGTGGGAGTGTGTGTGTGGATGAGGGATTTGTGGCTGTGTGATGGTGTTTACATCATGCCTCCCATGCCACCCATGCCTCCCATACCGCCCATACCACCCATGCCGCCCATGCCAGGAGCAGCATCCTCCTTGGGTGTCTCGGTGACAACAGCCTCGGCGGTGGTCAGCAGCGAGGCAACGCCTGCAGCATCGGTGATAGCGGTGCGCACCACCTTGGTGGGATCAATGATGCCCTTCTCGATCAGATTGCCGTACTCGCCCTTGAGCGCATCGTAGCCAAAGTCACCGGCTTGGGTCTCCACCTTGGCCACAACCATAGCGCCATCGACTCCGGCATTCTTGGCAATCGTCATGCAGGGCATGCGGAGAGCGCGACGCACAATGTCGACTCCAAGTTTCTGTGAATAGAGCAAACAAGATTAGTGGCGATTGCAGAGAGCAAATGTGCGGTATGTGGGTGACGAACCTGATCCTCGTTCTGGGTGTCAACTGAATCCAGTTTCTCGATGCAACGGAGGAGGGCGGTGCCACCACCGGGAACGATGCCCTCTTCGACGGCAGCGCGTGTGGCATTAAGTGCATCATGGACGCGATCCTTCTTCTCATTGACCTCCACCTCGCTGGAGCCGCCGACGCGCAGCAGAGCAACGCCGGAAGCGAGACGAGCCAGACGCTCTTGGAGCTTCTCCTTCTCGTATTCGGATGTGGTGTCGGTGATCTGTTCCTTGATCTGATCGACGCGACGCTGAACATCCTCCTTCTTGCCCTTGCCCTTAAGCAGCAGTGTGTCATCCTTGGTGATGACAACCTCGCCAACCTGTCCCAGGTCGCTGACCTTGACATCCTCAAGCTTGACCAGATCGGCATCATCGCCGAAAACAATGCCGCCGGATGCGATGGCCATGTCGGTAAGTGTGGATTTGCGGTTGTCGCCAAAGCCGGGCGCCTTAACAGCGGCCACTTGCAGGCCGATCTTCAAGCGATTCACAACCAGAGTGCTGAGAGCCTCACCATCAATATCCTCGGCGATGATGACCAGGGGCTTGCGCTGTGTGTTGGCCAACTCAAGGGCGGGAATAATGCTCTGGACCGAAGAGATCTTCTTCTCGGAAAGCAGGAGCAAAGCATCCTGGAACTCAACCTTGGCGCCCTTGGACGAGTTGATGAAGTAGGGCGAAATGTAGCCACGATCGAACTTCATGCCCTCAATCACCTCCAGCTCATCGATAAGGGTCTTGCCGTCCTTGACGGTAATGACGCCGTCGCGGCCGACACGCTTCATGGCATCGCTGATGAGCTTGCCAATGGCCTGGTCACCGTTTGCCGAGATAGTTGCCACCTGGGCAATCTCTTCGGGTGTCTTAACAGTACGGGACATGGACTTCAGGTTGTCCTTGACAGTTTCTACGGCAACCATGACGCCGCGACGAATCTCAACGGGGTTGGCACCCTTCGAGATCTTCTCGAAACCCTCCTTGGCAATGGCGCGTGCCAAGACAGTTGCTGTGGTGGTGCCATCGCCAGCCTCTTCATTGGTGTTGTTGGCCACATCCTGAACGAGCTTGGCGCCAATGTTCTGGAACTTGTCCTTCAGCTCAATGGACTTGGCCACCGTAACACCATCCTTGGTTATCTTAGGGGAGCCCCACGACTGCTCAATGATAACGTTGCGACCCTTGGGTCCCATGGTCACGGCCACAGCATCGGCTAGCACATCGACGCCCTGCAACATCATGGCGCGCACCTCGGCACCGAATTTGACATCCTTGGCATAGCTGCGCATCGCCAGCTGCCGGCTAATGGAGGTGCGTGCAAGTGAAACTGGTAAGCGGAACATCTGAAATGGAATTATCGATATGTCAAATGGGGGAGGGCTAAAAAACACGTGCACATCACTAATTAGATTTGATTTCCATTCCAGTTCATATTAAGTAACTCTAAATGCATTGATAAGAACTACGGCGACCCCCCACTGGTTGCCTTTATCGATAACAAGACGAACCTATTTATAAGAGCATGTCTTCCAGAACAAATCATTTATGTAATCAAAAGCCGACCCCCCTCAATTCATATGTACATACATATGTGTGTGTGAGTGTTCATGCAATATTTGGCCGTGTTATGAAATCTAGGGCAAGTGCATGGCTCTTTTGTACATTAATATGTACGCATGTAACAAGTCCAATTGGAAACCTTGCACTGCTTTCTCATAGAAATTGTGAAATTGAGAGGAAAAAATAAAAATAAAGAAAAACATGTGCGCCCGCTGTTACGTGAGTGTGCGGTTCGAAGATAATTCCAATACAAAAATTAACCGTTATCAATGAAATGTTGAAGACAGCCCGCAGGAATATTCAATTGTAAACATAATTAACTTACATTTGCCTTAATTGAAACACGTTACGTTTGCAGAAGATTCTAGAAAGCCAGCCGCTCGGTTTGCCGGTTGTCTTATATAACACACCAATACACAAACGCACAACAATGATAATGCAAATTTTTTGAGCACACGCGGTATTGTACGTAAATGAAAAATATTTGTTAATGCTACTTACTTTGATTCTGGTTTTACTTGTTGTAACAGAGTTGAAAATGATAAATAAAGCTGTGTGTTGAACACTCCCGACTTAACTTGATGTAAATTGACAAGCTAACTTGCTCACTTGCTCGAACTGTGCCGCAGGCGGACTCCTAACCTTAACAAGACTTTTAAATGAGTGACTACGGAGGCAGAGTGACCGCACTGCGTAAGCAAGAAAAAGTTTCTAAGTAAATAAAACGAAAAATACCAAAACAGTCAGCTTAACGTTGCTGCATTATAAACGATAGATCGATATTTTTAATCCAATGTGCAAACGTTTATTTGAATTGAAGTAACGGAAACGTAACGTAACGCAATTAAGTAAACTGTATTCTTTGCTCTAGACCTGTAGTTATGGGCCCAATCGTGGACATATACTCCATTAGGGCATCCAAGTCAAAGGGACCCAGTCTGTAAAAGATGTGTTTAGCATGTAATGAACTAATTTGTGACATACCTTACTCAAGTTCTTGGGCATGATTGCTAATTAGAGAGAATCCGTTTTTGCCATTTGCTAGATATTCCATAACCACCAATCGATAATGCTGACTCAGCTCCAACGGCTGGTACGCAGGTATTGCGCAATCGCCACAGCGCACAAGGACACGGACCAACCTTTTGCCCGGTTCCGCTTTTAGATTAAAGAAGACTCTCAAGCCGGAAACTTGGAGAAAACGTTTGGATGTGGGTGAGGACAGATTGGAATTCATAGGCGCTACGCTATCCTCCAGCAGCTGCCACAGATGCTCTCCCTGCAAGGTCAGCGCGTACAAATGGTTCTCCCACGGGCACATGGCAACCAGTTGCTTATAGGTTATGTCTGTAGAGGATGGAACCGCAATTATATTTCATCAAGGATTCATGATGTTAATCATGATTGCGCTTACTGCCCGCTGGCAAGGGCACACGAAAGTTTCCCTGGCTGGTCAGCGCGATTGTCACATTGCTCCAATTGGACGCTTGCGGCGATGCATCCTTAACGAACTGCAAAGCTTGAGGATTAGGGAAGGAAAACTTATTGGGGGGATACGCACGGCATGAAGCATGGCGTCCGTGTAGAGATTGCCCAAATTGCATTCGCCACGGGAGCACTCGGATTGCTGCAGATAGACCCGACTGCTGCCCACAATCCGATTGGAGGACAACTCCAGCTCCACCTGCCAGGGAGCCAGAGCTCGGAGCACGGCCTCGTCTTGATGGAGCAAAGGGTTTCATGTAAAGAAAAGGAATAATATGTCTGGGCTGAATAATGAATAACAGATTGTGTATACCCTGTACTTATTGAAATTCTCCTTAAGGGTATTTAGATTTAAGACGACATTTGTTACAAATTCCTTCGATTGAAGAAATGCCAAAATAATGCTTCAGAATGGAATAACAGATTATAGGCTGTCTGTCAGTCATTCATTTACACCTACAACTCATCAGACTTGCGGCCCCGCCCATCAACCAAAATGTGACCGATATGACTTGGATCAAACATAACCGTTAGCCCAGTTATCCAATACTTTGATTGTATTTAAGATTCTCTTCCGTAACAGTAAACGTTTTGGTAAACTTGTTCAGATAAGAAGCAATAAAAATAATTGTATGTGATTTCGCAGCCATATCTTGGAGATAAGCTATCAAAACGGTAAATAAAAATGATTCGATTAACATTGATTATCAGAAGAAAACATTATCTTAAGAGCGTCAACGATTAAATACGCATGAATTTATATTATATACATACATACATACATACATACATACATGTGGATTTCCTGATTAATTTTTCATTGCACAAATTTATCGATCTTTTGATTTATGTAGTATTAAGAAATTGTTCACATTGACTACGATATATAAGGAAATTGAGCTATTGATCACTTGTCGATATGTTATCGATTTTCTATTAAGTCTAGTGAAGTCTAAAGAATATTCGCTATAGGAAACGTGCTCTACAAATCCATATTTATCTTTAAGATCTTACATTTATTTACAATTCAAAAAAAAAAGATGTAATATTTATTCAGTTGAGAACCGTGATGCGACCCTCGAGGCCCGTGTAGATGGGATCCACGTTACTGGTGTAGGAAATGAGTGCATCGATGTCCGTGCTGGCGACTCTGCGAGATGTAGAGATGAAGATATGGAGAAATATTAATCAATGTCGATAGTTGTGCACCGATAATCGATAAATATCGATTATAGATCAGTATACATCGAAAATTACACAATAATAATTATTGATAATATAACTTTAAAATGATCGATAATTTTATATCGATTGTTGGGTTATAGCGATAGCCACTCACTGGAGATCGGTGCCGCCGGTTAGCATGGTAAAACCATCACCGCCGCCTTGCAGGAAGCTCGACGTGATAATCCGATATTTCTTGACCGGATCGAGTGGCTCATAGAGGGGCACTTCGCAGTCGGCGCAACGGGCCAGCACGGAGATGACCCGCGAATTAATGGGCTTGGTGTAGTCAAAGGTGACCTTCAATCCGGCCACCTGGAGCATTATGTAGGAGCTGGTCACCCCGCTCTCGAGATCAATTTTGCTGACAGCATATTCCAGGGCATCGATCAACTTCTGGCCGGGCAGATTGAAGGCCATCAGCGAATTCTCAAAGGGCGACATGCTCACCATATGGGCATAGGTCAGATCTGTGAAAAGGAGGTGCAGCTTAGCGATGCTTCACTGTAACTGATGTAACATGGTTGACGACTCACTGCCTCGGGAAAGCGGCACTCGAATACCTCCAGTTGCGGCGATCGCAATCGAGACATTCGTCCAAGCCTTTTGGTCGTACGGCGCCAGACCCACAAACTGAAACACAGTTACCGTTACGTTGGAAATTCAAGGTTGGACTTTGGTAGAGGCTTACCGAATGCACCATCGAATCGCAGACGAAGTTGCCCAAGTTGCATTCCTGATTTCCGCATTCGGATTTGGTGAGATCCACTAGAGTGCGACCGACGACAACTTTTCCCTCCTTGTCGATGATCTCCTGCCAGGGTTTCAACGCAGCCACCACAACTTCGTCTACAGCAGCAACCGCAACAACAACAACAACACATAAACAACAAACATGAGACTGAAAGTTTCCCTAGTTTCTGCCTAATATCGAAATTATAGGGTATAGAAATGGGTCACACTTGCACAATGTTTTCTCGGAGTACATAAACAGAAGATTAAAACCGTGTGATGTATCCCTACTTCTTCAACTAAACGAAAACTGCACAGATCGACAATTAATAATTATCGATCAAAATTTTAAGAGCCTAAGTTTAACATATATGCTCAAGAACTAGAACTTATCGATAAATATCAATTGATATTGCGTTGCAGTAAGAATATATCGATCATTATCAATTCCAAGCGAAAATCATAATCTTAATAATCCTGGACTCTTTAAATCGATATTTATCGATTGCAGCCGACAATAACAATAAGTACAGGGTATGTGCGAAAAGGAGAGCTGGGGTACTCACCCTCGGGCACATCCCGGCCCATGTAAATGGGCGCACCCTCAAAGTCTACGACGTCGCCTTTCCCATCGAAATACACCGTTATATTGCCAACGTATTTGGCATAGGCGCCAGCCTGAACAATGAGCACCTGGTGGCCGTTATTGTGGGTGACCACTGTGGGATAGTCGCCGCGGGAGCTATCTGGCCCGGGCGGCGTGCCCGTGTAGAGGAACGTGTGGGAATGAGCGCCCACGATAACATCGATGACATCGCCGGCATTGGCGGCGATTACTTTGTCCACATCGTAGCCGCAGTGGGAGATCACGATGACGATGTTGGCGCCCTGCTCGGAGAGGAGACGCGCCTCCTCTCGGATCGTGTCGCTTTCGTTGCGGAAGATCAGTTTGCCCGTGTTGGCCAGATCCTAGATGGAGAGAGGCATGTTAATAGAGTTGAACAAGAGCTGCCTAAGGAGGATCCTACGTATGTGGTCTCCAGAATGACACCAATCAATCCGATCTTGCGGCCGCCGCGCTCCAAGATCTTCGACTTCTGATACAGGCCATCGATGGTGGGCTCATGGGCCGCATCCATGTTGGCCACCAGCATGCTGGTCTTGACGGTCTTCAGAAAGGGCACCACGCCCGCCACTCCGTGATCGAATTCATGGTTGCCCAGCGTCTGAAGGGATTCGAGTTGAAGAAACTGGTCGAGCAGAGTTTAGGACTTGGCTTACCATCGCATCGGCTGGCAGAAGATTGAGAAACTCCTGGGTCACGTTCCAGCGTCCGATGTTGTACCAAAGCGTGCCCTGAAAGCTGTCGCCCGCATTAATGTAGATGGGATTGCGATCCTTCTGCTGCTCGAGCAGGCGACGCACCATATAAACGGTCCTGGCGTATCCTCCGATACATTCCTCGCCCTCATCGCAGGTGCCGCCGCTCGTGTCCGTTGGCTCAAATCTGATAAACGGTGAAATTATGGATTTATAGATCGTCGTTACATTGTGTTGAGTAATAGAAATCTAGTTTAGGTACCGTAAGCCCTGCGTATTGCTTCTGTTTAGTACATTTTGTTTACATGTTTACTTGCTTGCACAAGAACTTTCGTATTCATATGCATACCAAAATTGTCTAAATTAAGTTTTTCCCCCATAATGGGGGATGCATCTAGAAGACAAAGTTTCAAAAATGTGTGTCTCCTTTAGCTGATTATACATTTAGTAAGTTTGATATCCCTTGCTCTTAAAATGTACGAGCTTTGCTGAGTTATCGATAACAAGTAACTTTGTATCAGCTTTTGGAAACATACTCGATTTACGTGTGCTATAAAAGAGTCTACATATCAAATTGCAAGTCTCTAGATTTTATAGTTCCTGAGATCGACGCGTTAATACTCATGGACAGAACAAGAGGCAGACGGACAGGGCTCCCTCGACTAGGCTGTTGATCCTGATCAAGAATATAAATACTTTATGGGTTTGGCCTCGCTTTCTTCTGCCTATTATACATTATACCCTGCTTAATAATCAATAGGGTTCAGGGTATAAATATAAATATATATATGTGTATATATGTATGTATAAGTTTTTATATGATGATGTTTCGCTTATCGTTAAGCATGTGAGGACTAAACTGTTCGATAAGGTTGTCGCCCATGATTTGAATGATTGTGTTTACGCCACTCAAGTCGATTATACATGATGATATCTGACACTGGCCATATATATAGGATATTTTTTGTGAATGATTGTGACTGGCATTTACCTGGCATGGAAATCGTTAATGTGTATTATGGATAACGGAAATCGATCCTCGGCAGCAAACGTTTTTTGGCTGGCGCCAACGATAACAAACAGCATTAGCGTCAAGGGAATACCCCTTATTTTTATCATCTTGACTTATTTTTTTTAAGCTAATGTCACAAATCGCAAATTGCAAATCACAAATCGCGGGTAATCCGTGCGCCGGTCTTAATACAACTGAATCGAGTTCGGTCGTTCGTCGTTTCGCAGTCGCTAAAATCGGCACAAATCGACGCCTCGAATTGGCCAATATTTATGATATATAACTATGCATATATCAGTGTTATATGACTTTTATTGTTATTGTGTATTTTACTCGCAGGTGAGGCGCGATTAACTGCTTCGGTAACAATCAGCAGACCCTCCATACACAACAGCGTAGTTATGGAATTATTAAACGTGTAATAGTTGTAACACTAGCTATATACATAGGAAAAATAGGATCTTTTAGGTATTGTGAACTTTAGCATTCTTATTTGCGCTCCTGTATTATGAAATTGTTTTTCGCTTGTTAATTACCTTGTCCATAGTTATCATCTATTTAGTTAACAGCAAGCTTATCACCCACAAAGATGATAACATGTCAAGCAGATTTATTACTCTTTTTGTTTTAATATAAAAGTAACCTTCGTTCAATTTCAAAAACTAACGAATGGCGCCAAGTCGATAGTCCGATGTATTTCTTAGTCGAGGGCTGCACGGCTTCACTCGCAACATTCGTTAAAAGACTTATTGACTCAAATTGAGTGAATCTGTATGAAGATTGGTGAGTGTAGGGTGTTATGCATTAGTGACAATAAATAAGGCTTAACATATAGTAAAGTATAGTATGATAAGTTTTATGTCATTTTGTTAAATTAAAAGATCGCAACAAACATTTTCAAACACTAGTTATTTTTTAACGGAAAATTTATTAATTTAATAACAACAAAAATAAATACTTTCTTTATTTGAAATATGAAGGCTTTAGATAAAGGTCGATTTCCGTGCTTTATTGTAGGAACTTTAAACGATAATAACTATTCACGCATTTTAAGCATTATTTAAATATATTTCGTTTTTACTTTCAAATAGACAACAATTGCGCCAAACATAAAAATACGATATTTAAAAAGACTTCTTATCGATTGTTCAACGGTCTTATTTGCTCATCACAGTGAGTTAACGACAGTTAAAAAACAACAAGTCTAGACTTCGTCCTGAAGAGGTGTCGGTACTGAACGGTTGTTATTAGGCAGTTCGTTATGGACTATTTTGAATTGCTTAGTAAGCTTCTTCGTTAGTGGAATAATCCCTAGTGATATATACCTGTAAGTTTTTCATCTTCGCTGTCTTATAAGAAAAAAAAATATCGACTCCATTGAGATACTTGAGTGCCATATTTAATACTATCGATACTGTAAGCTTAAAGCGCCATACCCATCTCAAAGCGCTGTGCCTATGCTTGTGCTGCCGCTGCAGCTGCGTTCAACACATAATTTTGTGCAAGGCTGAGACTTTTTATTTAAGTATTTATTTTTGTGATAGTGTTTAATTGTCAGAGTCAAGTTTTGCTAACAGTACCTCTGTGAATAAAATAAGCTGAAACACGAAAAAAAAACAGCCAGTATACAACTAGCAAAAGCGGAAAAAAATTTTACCGTTTCACAAGCAAAACTGCAAGCTGCATTTGGACGCCTTTTTTTGGTATTCACAATGACACCTTTTGATGATTTCGTGTATATTATAAATCACGTGCTGCTTGGAGAGGAGCCGGTAAGCAACAAACAACTACAATACACATTTGCATGGCGTTGCCAGACACAAAACATGAAATAGGACTTTTAATTGATTTTCATTTTCTTTGCTCTAATTAGACCATTGAAGATTTTATATTGCTTGTGGGCACATTGGTTGCCTTCATAGCTTTTATACTCTGGTGTTGCTTTCCTGTTCAACCAAAGGTAGGTCCGAATGTCTACAAACCCATCTACAAACACTGACACACACACACACACACACAAACATCCGCACACACACACACACACACACACACACAAAGCCGAACATGTATGTATGCATTTGTATGAATGTATACGACAAACTATTAATTTAAATTCGAATTTTTTGACATAGGAGCCGAGCCCACATCGTCAATTTACGTGCAAAATCATTCACAATCGCATAAAGGTATTTGATGCAGCCAGCAGAATTAGGGACAACGGTAATGCAGCTGCAACTGTAAACCCTAACAGCAGCGCCGGCATCAGCAATGGCGGCAACGCACATTACAATGGCGGCGGTGGTGGCGGTAGTTACAGTAAAAACGGAACCGTTGCCATGCACAACTATTACGTTAAGAACGGACACCACTGTTGCACCTAATCTGGCCGAAGAACGATGCACTCAACTAAAACCAGGCCCAAGGCACTGGCTCGGAAACTTCGACCAAGTCAACAACATGATTTATTTTTGTTTAGTTTAGTTGAATTCTTCGTGTGTAACTTTATTACTCGTAGCTGCTTTTTATAATATTTAACATACATACATATTGTTCGCCATAAGCGTGGACAACTTTTCATAAATGTTCAATATAAATGTCATTAGATATTGTGCCAATTGGTTGTTCAAAGCGCGGCTAAAAGCTAGAAAAGCGTACTGAACATTATCCCCAATCCCCTCAACCCCCTTTTGAAAAAGACGTTGATTGTAAATGTAATTCGCAAGCACTTTTGTATTCGTAATTGCTCAGACTGATTTGTTTATGGTCAATGTATTTTATGCATTAACCATGACGGCTAAGAAAAAAAAAAAACAAAAATTAAAAAAAAAACATTAAAACTAAATGAAGTAAATATGCTATAGCGTTTATATATGACGCAAGTTTTTAAAACTTCTCTTTTTAGTACGTATTTATTGTATGTATTGTATTGCATTCGAATACCAAAATTATACGAGTCTGTAAAAGAATGAAAAAGTGTAAGGAAACAAAACAAATCTCTGAAACTATTTAAAACACACGGTAAACAATGAAACCAAGCAACTATTTTTAAGTATTTATTACGATAAAACCAAGAACTAATTGCATATTATATGACTAAAATCGCTTACAATCCCCCAAGAGTTTTGCCTGAAAGAAGCGCAAAAAAACAAAAACAAAAACAAAAACAAAAAAAAAAACAATTATTGAGTCGCTGGCATAATGGAGTAGACAGCCACAGAGGCGGTCATTCAATTAGTATCACTTATCATAATAAGGCTGGCGACTCTCAATACATAACTTGTGTTTAAATCTATATCTGTAAGATACGAATATATATATACGAATCAATACGGACATAGCATAGTTTTTAGTTTGGTTTGAATCATTTGTCATCTGCATTAATTGTAATTTCATTTCTCGCAGTGTATACTATTAAGATACGTATATCTATATATATATCTACATATGTGTGTATGAATGTTTGATCTCATTTGTCAACTTATTTATGTGATGAATATTTAAAGAATTTTTCCCATCCAAAGGGTTATTAAACACCATCAACAAATACTAAACATCCCTTCTGAAAGAGTTTTTTTTGTGTTTTTTTTATCAGCACACTGTGCGACATAAGTATGAACACACATCATAATCAGTAAATCAAACACAGGCCACTCGAGAATCGAAAGCAACGCGACACTTGAGTAGTTTATTTGTTTTTGTTTTAATATATTTTATACAATTTTATTTTATTTTACTGTTTTTTTTTTTTTTTTTTTTTTTTTTTTTTTTATTAATTTTGTTGCTATCAGAGCAAAATCGTTAAAAATCACAATTGTTGATATTTGTCGTTAAGTGTATTTATAAATTAATAACAAACGGTATTTTATATAACGTGTGCGTGTAACGGTACAATCTAGAATATCAACAGTGATAATACCTTATGCGTATATATATGTGTGTGTGTAATTAAGAAAAGTCTAGCCGATGGCCATAAATATCGCAGGGCACTTACGTAATCGTACTCTTAGTTAGGATATAGTCAGTAAATTGTTGTCTATGTGGTAATACGCATTTAGCTCTTCAATAAAATGTCGCGCTTTGGTACCAGGTTCAAAATTTGTGACGTTTTGCAAAGCCTTTAGCCTTTAGCCTTTAGCCTTTATAAATAGTGTACAAATGGATAGTAAGTAACAATCTATTATTTATACCTAAACAGTATACAGTCTTAAGGAGTACCTAAGCTAGAAAAACAAACAAAAAAAAAACAACTGTTTCAAATTGAAGTCTTGACATTGATTAGTTAATTGAAATAAGGTGGCAGCCCTGTCATTCAAGTTTGTTCTCAATTCCTTAACCAATCAATGTCAGCAACAACATAATTGATATATACATACATATATACATGTTAAAACTAATGCAACTTCCAACTTGTCGTATATACAAAAACAATCATTAGAAAGAAACTTCACACACACAGCTGAATGCTCTGGTGCCAGCCAGAAGCTCGAAGGTATGTAACTTCTTGACGAAAGCCATCAACTGGAAAGCGAACTGGAACTGCTGCTGTTGTTAGTATTATTATTGCTGTTGTTGTTATTATTATTGTTGTTGTGTTGTGTTGTGTTGTGTTGTGTTGTGTTGTGTTGTGTTGTTGTTGTTGTTGCTGTGACTAGCTGTCGCAGACCAATGGGAACAGAACATTCATCTCAATCAATATTTGCAGCACAATGAATACCGTATAAACGGTAAACAGAGCGACGCCCACACGCTTCGTTAAGCGATAGCCGCTGCAGCTGAGTATAACGTAGAGCGCAATGGTGCAGCATATAAGGATCAATATGTTATACTCGATGCCCTGGGTGCCCACCTGCTGCTTCACACCGGTGCCATAATTGATGCAGTTCTTCACGAACCACGGCACGCCCAGCGATAACAAAATGGCCAACGAGTTGGCGCCAAGCGAATTGGAAACACCGATTCCATTTTCACCTGCGAAAGAGGCAGAGATGAGTTTCAGCTGTAATCACTCGAGCGAGCTTAATTTACCGTTCCGCAGCGAAATGAGGCTGGACACCGCCTCGGGCATGGTGGAGCCGGCGGCCAGGAAGGTGAGACCCATCACTATGGTCGGCACGCGTATCGCAACACCAAAAGCCGTTAGCATCCAGACAATCAGGTAGGCATTCAGGCCAATGCAAATGATGCACATGATGAAGGACAACGGATACAGGCGGCGATGTCGCATCGGATGCGGAATGCACACCCGCAATACCACTTTAATGGGTAATACGAACACCCACCAGCACTTCATGAAGCGCGTTTCAGAGTGCGGAAAGGCAAAAATGCTCTTCGGACGTTGATCCTCATCTTCGTCCTCGCCATTCCCTAAAAGCGTGAGAGAGAGATCGGGTTACAGTCGCGATTGCCACTTATGAAAAAATCGTGTACCAATGAATACAAAAAAATGTTCCTAATAAAAGTATATCTTATATTGCTTTGGAACCAGTGTTCATTTTGGAACTTGTTAAGCAAATTGGGAACTTTATAAGAGGTTAGAGAAGCTATGAATGCTTCTTCTGACAAATGTCAGCGAAGCGGCCCATAGTTCATTTCGGAACCAGTGATACAACTTGGAACTAGACTTCAGATATTCTCTGAAAATGTGCTTAATATGAGTGCTTACAATGCTTGGAGTGCGTCAAATTGGCCGTGGATGACATGGACGAAGTGTTCTCCGGGAAGTTGACCACAAACAGACCGTCGCCGGAGAGCGGATCTTTCTTCAGGGGCAACTGCGCCTTGGCGCTGTTCTCTGGTGGTTCGGTGAGATCTGCAAGAAAGGGTTTTCTTAACCGATTCCATTTGGAAAAGTGATTGGGGGAAAAAGAAGAAGTACGAACCGTAACGCGTGGAGAAGCAACAATTCATGCGATCCTCGATGAAGACACGAATGGCGGGCATGAACTTGTTGTTGTTGAACGTAATCAGATAGTAGAGTACCAGGAAACCCATCATGATGCAGGATTCGACAAAGCTAATACTGCCGCCCCAAGCCAAAACCAACAGCACGATCGTGTTAAATATATAGATGAAGCAATCCCTCGCTATCGGCCACCAGTCCAGCTGCACTGGCTATAAATCGGCATTGTATATATACAGATATAGATATGATAGTATTATAGCAATAAATCTATTACCTTATTGATGGCCAAGGCCGCGAGGCCAGCCACTCCGAGTGTGTTGAACATCAGGGATCCAATAATGGTGCCCAGTCCCATGTCCGATTCGAGAATCAGCGTACTTATCGTATTCGTAAAGAACTCCGGCATCGATGTGGCCGTTGCCATAAACGTGGCAGCCGCCACATCCTTCGATAGATTCAGATCCTCGCAAATGCACTCGACGGTGGGCAGAAAGTAATCGTTGCATATGATGGCCAGCAGGATGAAGAAGTAGATCGCTGCGAATACGTGGAGAACAACCCAGCCCTGACGCAATTGCTCCACTGTACGAGCAGGAGGGAAAGAGAGTGAAAAATTGGAGAAATGTTAGTATTTTATTTATAATCTTTCAACTTCTGAGGGGCTTATAGGGCTTTTTTTTTCGATTTCTAGGCATTTCTGAGGCTGCATATCTTATTTTCTAAGTGAAGCTATTGAATATCTCCTATAGACCTCGAGTTCTACATTGATCAGTGTGTACTTACAAGTTTCAGTAATTATTATAATTTCCCTTAGTCTTTAACTAAATACTGAGTTTACTGGGTATGCCTCGAATGGATCACGAGTTATGAGTAGATCAGTACCTAAAATATTCCCCTAACATACAGACAGACCAATTTTTATAGCCTTAAATTTTCGTATTTCTTGATGATCATGCATAATTTTATTCTTTTTCTGTTTCTGGGAAGGAAGCAAATTTTGTTGATAAAACTTTATGAGTGGAGAAGTAATTCCAATTAACATCTAGTTTACAGGGTATATGACGACTATATTGGCATATCTCATACAGATAATGAAATTCTTGCTATTTATTACAGGGTCTGAGTTAAACCAGGGAAACATTCATTGCGTATCTCCGATGTTCTAAGTATTGTAGTTTAATTAAAGGTTTTTTTCATGCGATAAGAAGCCCGATTTGAAGAGAGGGAAAGATATAGTTACACTATATATACTATACATTTGTGTATATGTGAAAGATACGAGTGGAGAGTACGAAATGCCCAAAGTGCTGTTAAAATAGACAATCTGTCCAATCAACGTACAGTGGGTCAATAACCTCTCAAAACTGGTCGAAAATGTTGTTTAAAGGTGGTCATTCAGATCTTTAATTGTGTTTTCTTTTTTTTTCAAATTTAAATTAAGATTTTAATATTATATTATATATAATATATAATTATATATTATTTATAATAATATATAATATATTATTTATAATAATATATAATTATATATTATTTATTATATATTATATACATATATATATATATATATATATATATATATTTAGTTCAAATTTAATTTGAAGAATTTTTAATACGAATCTTGAAAATAAATAAAAATAATCTTAAAATATTTAAAATTTTAAATAAAAATATTTTTAAAAATTAAAAATAAAGTTTTGAAAAATTATAGTGAAGAAAAATTGAAAGGAAGTATTAAAGAAGTATTAAAATTCCGGGTTGAAATTACGTGAATTATAAATTAATTATTAATTTCTAAGGAGTTTAAAGAAAATTTATGCAAAACGGCTCAAATATAACTTTTAATTTATGCATGTACATATATATAGAAGTAGAGAGGCCTGATCTATTAAAACGTGTTTTTACTTTTTCCATTTTTGAGCAGCTTTAAGCCCACTGTGCGATGGGGCAGTTTTTGTGTGAGGAAGGGGGAGAAGAGGAGAGGGGAACTTGTGGAACTAGCTTCTTAGTAGTTTTCGTTCAGTTGGAAAAGCAGTGTAAACACATTTGCTTCGATTGATTTATTGGGCCATTGAGTCGGGCCGCTTATCGGGTTCGACACTCGTGGTGACCCTGGCCCAGTGATAAGGCCAACGCGGCCAGGAAGACCATTGGCCAAGATCCACACATGGTCAGCAAGTTCAAGTTGCAGCATTGTGAGAACGTGGGAACTGGAACTAGAGCAACGCACACAAACGAGTGCCGCCCTTCTATGCGATTCGACTCACCTGTAAATATGTCTGGGAATTCATCTAGAGGGGCATCTTCCTCTTCGCCGGGGCACTTGGCGCGTGGCAGTATATCGTAGAGCAGCTGTTCGTCCAAATATCTGAGCGATGTTTCCAAGAAACTGGTTCCATTTGTTTCTAAAAATCATGCAAAATAGAAAAGCGCGAGTTGAATAAAATTCTTCGAATCGTAAAATAATTTTATATTATTTTCATACATTTCATTGCCATTACTCATGACACATCTTGCTCTATATTCATACATACATATATATATCTAGATATATTTATATATATATATATATATATATATGTATATTATAGCTGAAAGATAACAGCTCAGTGGGTTAATCAAAACTCTGATAAGATTCAAGCTGCAACCATGAAAATCAGAAATGCACAATTACAAAAACTAACAAGCAGAAGTTTCGGCCTAGTGTATCCGATTTGTAGATACCTTATAAATTTAATTTTTGTTGTGTTTTATTTGGTTTGGTTCTGAAATCCTTACGCTATAAATGGATAGCACATATATATACTATATAGCTAGATGTACTTATGGCAAAAATCCCTTTTTATACATAACACTTAATGAAGTGACACTGGAGGATCTACGCATTCGACTTCTCCACAAATGAAAACGAAATTTTGGACTACAATTTTTTCTCAAAAAAAACCATAAAAACAGCGCTCGTTAAATGAGTTTTATATTTTTTCATTTTCTCACGCAAAAAAAAGAAGATGAAGTACAAAAAAAGTAAGAAATCGTGTGCAGATAAACGATTATATAGAATTATATAGCCGAGTAATTAGACGTCCGATGTGAGTTTAAAGCTTAATTGCATAAATAAATCAAACCAGACGAAACATAAAAACTAAATACCCTGTAAATTGAAGAGGAATGTGGGTGGAATATATTGCTACTTTCGAAGCAAAAATAAGCTGGAAACTCATTTTGTTTTGGATCTTTGTTTTGTTTCCCTTGGCATTCACTTTATAACGGACGATTAAATTTTTATTGCCGTCCATAATTTGACTTAAATAATTCCCATAACGATGTCTGTCATATTTTTTTATATATCTATGATACTTTATTCCCCAGAAGTAAACCTTAATTCATTCGTCTGATTGGCTTTGCTCTTATCAATCAGTAAACAGACCTTCTCCCTCTTTGGACCTCGCTTCAAAGTGATTCATCTCTTTTCTCAATACCCTGTAGTTGGACAAGTTATCAGAACTTTGATATTAATTTGTTGTTATCTCGCTTTACAATTCTTCAGTTGGAGAACATATCAAAGGGGATAAGAATTTGTTGCTATCTGACTTTGAATAGCCTGTATAGAGAATAATTGATTACTGTTTTCAATACTCTATAATACATGCGTGACATGTGAAGAAAACACTTTACTGGGTATCTGTTAGTTAATGAGCTTACTATTATAGCTAACAACTATTATAGCTAAATAAATAAATATTTAAATATTTTCTGGCTTATAGGGTATCTGTCTGTCTACCACTCTTATTTTATGTTCATTTGATACAAGGAACCTGTTAAACAAGTTTTAAACAGTAACGATGTTAACAAGAAGTAATTAAAGTATATTCCAGCTTATAGGATATCCGTCAGTCTATCACTCCGATATTCCGCTAATCAAACAGAGCCTATCTAGCTAATGGGTAATAAAACTTTAGAAGATAAAAAAGTGTTTAAGTTTCAGATGATATCTGTCTGTCAGGCACATTCTCTGTGCCAATTATTTGTGTGGTATTTGATCTGACTTTTTCGCTTTAAACGCATGAAAGAAACCCCAGTTAGGGCAACTAAAATAAAATAATAATAAATTTTTATATACTGCTAAACAGGGTATCTGTCAGTCTGGCACATTCTCTGTGCTAATTATTTGTGAGGTATGCGATGTTGACCTTTTTCGCTTGAAACTCTTTCAGCACGTGCGACACGCTCGTCAGCTTTTCACCAGCTTTTTATGCTCGCTTAATTGTTATATTGTTTATTTATATTGTTTATAAATTGTTTAAATAAATTGTTTTTTTTCTTTTAAATTGTTGATATTGTTGTTGTTTTTATTGTTTATCGAATTGCATGTTTCATGCAGCTGGGCGTTAAAAACAATGAGCAGCAACAAAATCGCGACAACAATAATCAAACATAATTTCATAATTGGATAAAACTTAATCTTGAAATGAATGCAAAGGGCACCAAAGGGTTCTCAGCATATTGTTGAACGACGCTGACCATACCCTGTAAACATTGCAAGTTCTTATCGTTACTTTTTTTTTATAGTGCAGGAAGCTAAGAGTTAAGTGAGGTTAATTAAAAGCTTGGTAAAGTAAAGATAAGTTAAGAATAGAAGTGAGGTTATGCTAGAGAAGTGGAGTTAAGTAGGACTTAGTTAAGTAGAAGAGTGAGGTTAAGCCAAGAACAAAAATTTGGGAATAGGCTTAGATAAGGTATATAAAAAAGTGAGGTTAGGTTGCGTAAAGGAAAGTAGAAGAAATGTTAAGTTTTAGCTAGACAAGTGTTTTTGGCAAGAAAAGTGAATTTAAGTTTAGACAATAATTAGGAAAGAATTGTTATAAAATGTTGCATGCACTAAAATACCCGCTTTGTGGCCTAAAAAGACGGTCAGCTCGACGCTCACTCGCGTTTAGAATGCAATGCGAATGCGATTGCAATGTGATAAATTTAGACATATATATATGTATATATATATACATATATATATATGTATGTGGCATATCTCAGAGCTGGCATCTAAACAAGTTTATTGAACCTGTTGACAGATGTCGAATGGGGGTTACGTTAAAATTGTATGAGGGAAATACCAGCAGTCAGTGATATGAAAATTCCAAGCATATCCCTTGAATAGTTGCGGGAATTACCTTAACATCATTTAGCAAGGCGCGCCCTTCTATGACGTCTTCAATGCAAACTGGTTGAGGGAATACCCTTGTTATTTATTTTAGAAAGTCTTTCTACAACATCTTCTACCCTTAAGTGCTTACGGGAATACCCTATTACCTTTGTGATCCCTATTCTATGTCGTCTTGAGCTTTAAGTGCTTGCGGGAATACCCTTAATACCCTTGCAACCCCTTGCGGAAATACCCATTATTATTTTGCAAGCCCTTTCTATGACGTCTTCACCCCGATCGAAGCCCATTTATGCAAGTCAGTGTGCAAAGTGTATTTCGTTAAGTAAATAATTAATTTTAAGTAATTTATTAATTTTCCTTGTTATTCGTTTTTTTCTTTTCTTATCGTTTTATTTTTTATTTTTATTGTTGCATCTCCAACGTTTAATTGGCGATCGTGTTGCGACTAACAAATGCAAATCAAACTGTTTCCCAAGCTGAAAAACTGATTGCTAATTGTTGTTAACTAAATGCGATTGTCCAACACTGGTCAACAAGGAAATGGAATGAAACGAAATGAATACGAAGCGACTCGCAAGTGAATCCGCTGATGTGGAATGTGGAATGTGAAATGTGGATATATTTATATGGCTTGAAGTGTGACTTGAAAAATAAATTGGAATGGAATGGAATAGAATGGAATGGAATGCTTAATTGGAATAGTAACATTCTATGCCTTTCCTCGTCGTTTCTTAATAAGAATTAACACATGCATGAACGAAGAGCCAATGAACTAAAAGAAATTGTCAAGTGACACGAAATCGAAATGGAAATGGGAAAAAAAAAACACTTCAAAATGATTGATGCGGAATGTGGAACTGATATGAAGCTGATGGAGCTTTAAAAGAAACAATAACTAAACGAATGAATAATCATTCAACTGATGTGGAAAGAAGTAGACATCAAATAAGAATGAAATGAAATTATATGAAAAAATAGCTGAGTAACTGGCACAATATGAAAAAGAAATGATGGAAACGGAACACTTAAAACCGATTAAAACTACTCAAAATAACGATTCAACTATTTATGATAAATCAATCAATTTATGTGGAATAAAGTGGCATTACTGTCAACCATTAAGTGCAAAAAAAATGCTCAAAATAAAACACATAAGTCTGACTGTGATAATAAAAATATGACATTTGTCATTGAACAAAGAATCAATCCACTGATGTGTATTGAATTGGAGATAATAGCCGGTCTGAAGTGGAAATGAAATACTTTAAAAAGAGCCTTAAAATTAATTTACAAACTCAATAAACCTAGTATAGATCTAAACTGTAAATAAAAACTGCTAAAAGTCAGATGACAAATAATATTTGCAACAAATTCGTCAGTATTAAGTGGAAGTGAATGTGGAAGACAGTAAAACGTTTACGAACGTGGAGCATACAAAAGAAAATGTCAATAAATCCATATTCTAATTAGCTGTCACATTTAAAGCTTTTCAATTTGCTTTTTTTTTGTTTTTTAATATTTTTTTATGTGGCTGGGAGACATTTGCAATGCAATAAATTTTCACTTAAGGTTTTTAATGTTTCTGTGGGCAGTTAGCTAAAATCGAACTCGTTTTTGCTGGACAGTGTAACGGCCATCAAAGGCGGTCGCCGTTTTGTTTGCCTGTTTGTTCGGCAAATATCCACAGACGATGATTAAATGTCAGCCGGCAGCAGCAGCAGCAGCGGCGGCGGCGGCGGCGGCGGCAACGACAACAACAAGCGCAATAATAATAACAACAATAATTACAACAACCACAATTACATTAATATTATAAATATCAATAACAACAAGAAAACAAAAACTAAATACATAAATGAAAAATATGAAAAGGAAAATATAAACAAAATAAACAAGCAAATGCTTTAATTGGCATTGATCGACTACGGGTTATCCTCTACAAGATTATACACTGCAATAAGAAACTAAAAACTTTTGTCTTTGCTGACTTACTATAAAATCCTCTACAAAATAAGCAAGCAGTAACTAATACCCTCTAATATACAACCATGTAGTCTTCACATACCAAATTTGAAGTCTTTGGTTCTAAAAGTTTTCAAGTTATAATCAGGAAATGAATAAGAGATGTAAAAATAATAATAAATAGCTAAACATGACGAGAAAAAATGTATATTAAATTATGCGCCTCACATTGTCTGTTACATACCCACGCCGAAAATGTATACACCCCATTTTTCTGTCAATGTTACAGGATAGCGCAAATAGTTGCTTTTTAAACGGCAGCTGCTAAGCGTACGAAAGAATCGCTACTAAAATTAAAACTAATAAGAAAAATATAAAAAAACGTCATAAATGCAATGGGAAAATGCTAATTGTTGAACTTTGATTAGGTGCGAGGTATTTAATGGGTATTCAATGGGTAATCAATGGGTATTTAGTGGGTATTCAATGCCAAGCAAATAGCTTTGAGACATTTTTTGAAGAAATGCCTTTTCATGCTTCCAACGAAATGAAATCGAATGGAATAACCAAATGCCTCTATTTATAGAGATTGGAGCGAAGAGAATGAAAAAGGAGAGGGTGGAGGAACTGGTTCATATGGGGATCAGTTCGATAGAATCAATCGGAATTGGGAATCACCTTTTGATTACTCAGATTCCAATCTAAAGTCAAATTATTTATGCTGAGTGCTGGCAAACAATAATTATGAATGGGTGGCAACGCCACGTAATACCCCACGTAATTCTTTACCTCCCCTCCATTTATCGTATAATATCAATTAACCAGCTGTTGAGTCCAACAAACTGTGCAATACTCGTTCATATTCTAAATTCAGAGCGAAAATTGAAGAGCACAAAATGCAGTGCTTTTGAACTGGTTTGCCAAGTCCCTGAAAAGGCGTAGATATATAAAATTATGACATTTCTAATATAAAGATATATGTATGTATTGAAAAACGTTGCCTATAATTCATACATATACATATATGTAGATAAAACAAATATACCTGCTTTTTGTCTCCCGAGCGAGTATCAATAATTGATAATTGCCGCTTAAGCGCTTAACGTCTGTCAAGAACTATTTAGACTCATATTTCTAGTGAAAATCATAATATATTTAACGTAGATCTTTGCAATTGTTCGATTTCAAATTTTAATTTTTTTCTTAATTTTATATGGGTTTTTTTTTTCTTTTTATGCATTCTTCTTTTTCTTTTCATTGCAGTTTTGGGAATTGAAATTTCTTGGAAATTATTAAATCAAAAAATAATTGTCGAACATATTTGAAACTCTTACTACATTGTATTAATCTATTTGTAAACTCCCTAAAAAATATCTAATTTTAATTATTTCCAATATAGGAAACAAACCCTGCAATGCAAAAAATGTGTGTTCAACTGGCATTAGATATTAACATTTGTTGCTATTTTTGATTTAGGAGATTGTTAAAATGACTAAATTATTTTTTCGATATTAATTGATTTTTAGTTGAACCACATTCCAAAAGTAAAATACAAGTTTTATATATATTTCTAAGTTAGTTTATTATCATATACCATATTAATATTAGAAATAGCTCTTCTTAATTTTGATTATATGTCAGATACCATTAACCATTAAATTCCGGAGCTACGGATCAAAGGTTCTACGGTCCAATCGCTTTTTTTTCGGGTCTTCAAGCTATCATAAAACTAACTTTTTTGGTTGTTTGTTTATCAATTGAATAAAACAGCTGTCAGATAATCGCATCAATCAATCGAATGTCACACATATGATATAGAATAGGGCACACTGTATATATATACATACATATAGTTAGATTCGCTTATCAGCTGATGGATCGCGGATGCTTCATCAATGTTGAAAGCAGCTGCCGCAATTTCCATCGGGCTTAAATGTTGACCCGTTTCATATATCAAAATTAAGATGTTAATACCCCGTATAAATATATATATATATTTATATTGATATAGATATATATATTATACAAATACATATAAATATTTGTGGTTGTGCGAACACTTTCCAATCTTTCAATCTTTCAGTTTCGGGACTGTTATCAAGGCAGCTGCTACTGATAGTCCCCATCCAAAGGCCTTCCGTGTGGTCGACAGCAGCTGCTTCTATTTTTTCTATTATATTTCTGATTTTTGTGTGTGATGAATTCAGCAATTTAAATACTGTATTTTGGTAGTTTATTTAGTATTCTGACAGCTGTCTAAGGTTATTATATTTTGTTTGTGATTGATTCTAATAAATGGAAATTTATTAAAGAAGTTTCTAAATGTGATAATGAGAATCTAGATAAGCAAAAATTTTAGATAGAGCAACAATTTGTATTTCTTTATATAAATTATATATATATACATATATATATATAAATATACTACTTGTCCTTACAATTGGAAAATGTAAATAAAGAGTCACCAAAAGTTAACAAAAAAAGTTAAAGCTATAAAATAGAAGCATATATGTAATATATATATATATATATATATATATATATATATATTAACAAAACAAGTGAAAGCTATAAAATATAAACTATGTTTATATGTTTAGTTTATATACTATGTTTTTTGAAGTAGTTCAGTTCACCAGTTTAAAAAGCCTATTTATTACGGCTAGAAATATTTTGATTTAGTTTTGAATATTGCTTATTAACATTCTTTCATTTTTTGAAATATGACCAGAATAGTGCACAAGTTATAAACTTATTAGCTTATACCTATAATCTTCAATTGATTGATTGATTTCAAGAACTAGTTCAATTTACAAGTTCAATCATTTAAGCCAAACAAAACTCTTAAAGTAGTTAAAGAAAAATCCAAATATATTTTGTTGTCAAAAGTCAAAAGTTTTTATTTTCATTTGGAAATATTCAATAAAAACTGTAAGTAATCGATTTTCCAAATTTAAGAATAATAACTATTGTTTTCTATGAATTATGATAAAACTGATTTATAAGATCAATTTTTTATCCAGGAAATAGAAAAGTATAAATCTATATTACGAGAATTCAAAGTTAACTTTGAAATCTTGTTCATGATCAAGAATATAAAGCTTAAGTTGATGATTTGTTTTGCATGACATTCGAAAAATTCAATTTTCAATTTTAGTTAGAAAAGAAAGAGAAAACCCATCTTATAATTTGTTAAAATTAAGTACCTTCGCTCATTAAACAATTAAGTTTTTGTTCTCAAACGGATTTCAAATTTAATATATTACATAAATAAATTGATTTTTTTTAAATAATAAAAGGTTTAAAATTCACTTTAAAATATCTTGAAGGGCAAGTCACATTAATTAAAAAAGCTATTGTGAACAAAACTGAAATTTTTTTTGTGTCACATATGAAACTTATTTACTAAGATAGAAAATTAATCATAGACTCTGTATAGCTTCTAATTATATAGATTCTATTTTGTGAATATACATAAAACTGATATATTTGTTAACGTATAACATGCTTGTCACTATTTATTTTATAATTTTAAAGTTCTGAAATATATTGATTTTATTTGTTGGGATTTTCTAAATCATACCCGTGCTAAACGGGGACATCTTCCAATCAACCAATAAAAAATTTGATTTTCAGACACATTTCATTGAAGAATTTCGGGAATTTCTCGGCACTTGTCACCCAAATACGGAATTTCATTTTGCATAATTTATGAAATTAATTCTTTTATTTACTCACCTGTGGCTTGTGTATCCGTTATAGAGCTGGCAAACAGTATGAAAACGCCAAGCAACAGGCGCGCGTTTTTCAACATGATACAAAAACAGTCGAAAAAAATAAAACAAATTATTTTTTTTTGTAACTCAACTTAAACGAAAAAAAAAACTTGTTTGTTGTTTGGATTTTCCGGCGCAAAAAATTGAAAGTTATATTCCAAAAAAAAAATATGAAATCAACAACAGCAACACGTGTTGCACGTGCGCCTTGAATATATTGAAATAAATCAAAAAATTTGAGGCGTTTCTTTTCGATTTTCGTGGTTTATTTTTCATTCGAATCTACACACACACACGGCGTATGCGCAACGCGTAGTAACTCGTTTGCGTTTGATTTTGTGTTTGCGTTTGTTTTTGATTTTGCGTTTTCGATTTCGTTTTCGAATTTGGAAGCTCGAAGTTGGTGGTTGAATTGCGCAGCTGCCTGCATAAAATTGAAGTTCGAATAGTAGCGGTTTTTTGTTTGTCGGTTTTTCTTTTGGGTCTTCTTTCGTTTCGAATGCACTGGCCGTGCTTGGCTGTCGACCGCTTGGCTTGAATTGTGGCGCACAACTAATTAAGTGCGACCAGCGCGCGCGCGTCTTAATAATAAACAGCGGCGCTTTCGTCGCAGTCGACGTCGACGCCGCAGCCAGCGGTAGTAGCTGTCTGAGGCAAAGGCGTTATTGGTTATATTTTAGTTGGTGGTAGTGTTGTTGTTGTATTATAAAGAGTTTATCTCTGCCTGGCGTGCAGTCAAGTCCCGAGCACTTGACAACGTTTTCGTTTTCGTTTTCCGTTTTGCGTTCATTGCATACCCTAAGCCCATTGAAAACGGTTAAATAGGGTTTAATGGCTTAGTGCCACATCCACAAATTTTATATGTATATAAATTATATAAAGCCTAAAGTTATTCAAGATCACAACTCCCAAACTATGGATCTTTGGCTGTGTCGCTGCATAAAGTTTGATGGGAGCGGGGTCTGTGTAAAAAATAAAAATGCCACAGGGTAATTTGTAGTCGGGCACTCTGTCAAAAATATACTATTTTTTTATTTTCGATTTTTTGATTTTCTTTGATTTCGAAGCGCAGGTGCGCATTGGTGTTAGTGTGTGTATGAGTTGCTTCTTCTTGATATAAAGTGTCGCATTATGCTGTTTGTACCCTGTAAATAGATTTTAATAAGCAGAAGACATAGGCAGTACTCCAAACTTGAGTTCTACCAGATACAGTTAGAATGGGCTTCAAGTCAGCTGACTATGTTGATCCGACTTAGCCAATAATAGAGACTATATTGGAACTGTTTAAAACTCTCATCTTTATGCAGTGTCACAGCTAAAGGGAAATTGTGATCTTGAATAACTTTGTTATTTATTGTCCGATCTTTATGCAATCTTTTTAGGGTCAAGCTGCCTGTAAGTATTAAATCCCATAACTATATATGTAAATTTAAAACCAACAATTTTTCGAAGTTTTTTATAAATATTTACATTAATGTAAAATGGTCATAATTGGATATTGAATTAATATCGGTTACGAAAGCAATAATAAATAGAACTTGTAAAGGACTTACTAAATGAGAACAATATTTAAGAGTAATACAGGGCATACACTAGTCGCGCAATTAAAAATGCGCAACACTCAGTTACATTCACACACACGCATCAGCGAGAGCAGAGCTTGTAACGCGGACTCATTAATACGGACTTTACCGTTCTGATAAGAGCAAAAGGCAAAACAACAAATGCAGCGACAGTTTATCAATCGGCCGCCTCTCAGAAGCTCATTTGTATGCGAGCGAGCAAATAAGCGAGTGTGTGCGCGTTTATGTATGGATGTGTGTGTGAGTACTTCATGTAATCAATTGAAAGAAGCTTGGGTATTTTCATACTTAACTAGAAAAGCGGTATTTGAGACTATTTATAGGACTCACGTGCGGCATCTCATCTGCCAGGGCTGCCACATGTGGTACAATAATACCAAAAGTGGTACACTTTATGAGGGGAAATTGGGAAGTTTTAAATAACTAATTTCGTGTCTGTTTAAACTATATTTGTACCACTGTAGCAAATGGTACGTCTTGTATTATTTGATCAATTGGAAAATTATATTTATTTCAACTATGTGGTACATGAATTCTTTGATCAAGCTGGCAACCTTGTGGATTAGAGATCTATTTGCTTCTTGCATTCGGTGTTCAATTGCGATCAGCTGATCGATCACATTCACTGGTTTCACTTTCATATACATGTATGCATATATAAATATTTGATCGGCGCATTTAACGATCCTGATCGATCAAGCGATCGAGTCAAATAGAAAAGCAATTGTCTATTTAATTACTTTCAGTATTGTACTTCCCTAAACTTGGGGCTAAGTTCAAATAGTGCTTTTTACCACATCGTAACGCTAGCCGCGATTTAGCTATCAGACGATCTGAACAAATGTGCTGTCTCAGCGGAGGTACTTAACTTTTTTCCTATAGCGGGTTATTTATATTTTCCTTAAATTCGAATCAATGATCAAAATAATCAAATTATGTAAAATACCTAATTACAAAATATCTCCATGCATTATAATCTATATATATATGTATATATTTATAGCTGATGGGTTATACCCCTCTGATGCATAACTTTTGCTCTTGTAGCAAATTCCAGATGTAATATATACAGACATTCTATATGGATCTTTTTCATTCGGCTCAAGAGATTTGTAGATAAATATATATGTAACTTTTTGTAATCGTCTTCAAGCTCTTAAATATTTCAACTATAGAAATTTTATTCGTAATTACTTCTATGTTTTGAATTAGGAAATGGAGTTTTGAAACTTACATTTTAAAAGTACTTTTTAATTAGTCTAAGCAATTAGTTTTTTTTTTTATTATCTAAATAATATACAATTTTAACATTCTTCAGTGAACTTTGAAATACTCTTCCAACGACTTTGAAGCACCATCTGGACTATTCTTAGATTAAATTGAATTGAAATTGTGAGGATCTTTTAGAGTAAGGCTGCTAAATTTCAACATGTGAACTACAAGTATAAAATAGATGACAATTAAAAACTGTCTCTAAAAAGCTGATTCCTTACATCATTTTTACTTAAAACTTCAACTTAAGAAAAAAAACCATTTAAAATCTTAAGACAAAACAAAATTTGACAATAAACAATAATTAAAAGAAATACGTTTATTTTTATATATTTTATATCATATCTTGACGATTAGGAAGCAATCAAATCGGCTTTTGCCAATTGATTAAGGTTGTACTTTTCTTTTCAATAGTATATATACAGTTTATATATATATATAGCTCTTTCGATTTTGGACGTCATACTTATTATGGACGCCATGGCAAAGACGTCATATGTCTTCCAAGAACAATGGCGTAGTGACTCCCGATTATGGCCGATGCCATAAATAATATTCCCCCTAGAACCAAAAAAAAAATTATAAGACCCTCAAATGAGATATACAATAGAGCTATATATATATCTATATATAGGTTGATATTTTTTTATGGGCATATATAATGCTGATAGACAGTTTAAGTACCGGTATTAGTGGGGAATCAAGGCGTGGCAGTAATCCCCATAGTTTACTAGATGTCTGCCAGCCGAATGATATGTCTATCAAATTAATCAACATACGAGAGTATACAAATCGAACTTTTATAACTAACAGAAATTATTCGGCGTTCACCGGTTTTCGCTCTTAGCTTTGCAGCTAATACAAAAGTCAACTTTTTGATCGATAAGCGAAAATATTAAAAAGTCATTTGATTACCTTTAATAATATAGAAAACTTTGCCCGTAACGTTGAGCTTGTGCATTGATCCTCAATCAATCTGTCACCAGAATCAATAATCAATCAATCTTTCAATTAGTGTATCAATCAAAAAGTCGAGCCAATCTGTCAGTATAATAGCCTAGAATTGCAGCCAATCATTCACTTAATCAATAGTTATTGGGGCAATCCATTTATTAAAATCATCAGTCAGCTTATCAATCAATACATCTAACACTTAATCAGTCATTTAAATATCGTACTATCTGTTCAGATTATGAATCAATTAGTGAGTCATTCAGTCCGTGAATAAGTTAACTAATCAGCTAATCTGTTATTCAAGCAGTTCTGTCAATCAGTTCTGGTATTGGTCAATCAGTTCAATCAGCTATCGGTCAGCCTACTCAATCGATGAGTCAGATAGATATCCATCCATTCATCCATCAGTCAGTCAACCGAACAGTTAATCAGCAAGATATCTTCCATACAAATATATATATATGTATATATGTATATAGAACAGATAGAACGTGTAATGGATAATAAATATATGATATACTAGTCATATATATAAATGCATTAATTTTTTTATATAATCCGATATTTGATGTATGAATTGAAAAATTCTACAAATTTTTTATTTTATTTTTTGGAATTGAAGGTAATTTATTGGAAACACTCGATCGGACACTCATTTAAAATGAAGGAACACGCGTAACGCTCCCAGTTATTGGTTAATCGAAAAGATAAGATTGAATGGGTTTCTGAAACCCCCCATCTATCCACCCACACAATCAAAATGCATTCTGACTCAGTGTCAAATATAATTTCAATTTTAATTTCGATCGATCTTATCCCAAAAATTGGTCTTTGTTAATTACAATATGAGACCGTAGACCCAATCTTAAGTACCGTTATAAAGGGGGTACTGTTTTAATCAGCTTTTGGCCTGCTAATATAAAGAATTGGAACTAAAAAGGTATATTGGCTGTGTGAATCAGTTTGTAACAAGTCATTACACAAGAGGTATATACTATATAGAAGAAGGAGTTGATAATATTGACAAATATCGAAAGTATCATTTTTTTTTTTGCTGCATAACTTACCTTTCAAAATATTTCACTTATTTAACATAACTTTAAGAGCTACAGATCTTCAACTTTGTACACGTCTTCTTGTATAAAAGACTTATAAATTATAAGCATTATTTTTTATTTATTGTAACTCTAATTGTATTGTATCTGTATCTAAAACAAAACTCTTAACTATTTTGATTGGTAGATCTTGTGCAACGATTATCAAGCGGAGGAAGGTAAAAACAACAACAGCGTTAAGTACTTATAGTTGAAATTATATATAGGGTCTAATCAAGATAAGTTTCCATCAGCACCCACACAAAATTCTCAATTAACGATTATGGTCACGAGTTTACCCCAAAAATTTCTTATCGGCAGACTCTGTGAAATGTCTGAAATCAAATATTTAGGCCCATTTTTTCTTCAAGTTGCTCTTCTGTTTCTATGTGTTAAATATACACGGTCAGCGGCTTTAAATGACATATCCAATATGTATATGTGATAGATATCGAGTTCGTAAAGTTGATTAAGTTTGGGGACCTACGCCTAATAAGTATCTGTTTTATAGAGTATATATTTTGCACGAAGATAATTATTGGAAATCTAAAACGGAACCTTTAAAATATATATAAATATATATATATATATAACCTTTATATATATATATATATATATATATATATATATATATATATATATATATATATATATATATATGTATAAGTACTTGAAGTATCTGTTTTGATTTTCAAATGGTGCGTAGGAAAGTGTTATCAATAATATAAATTATAGACACACACTTCGACACTTATCTTCAGATTTTTGTGCGCATATGTATATGGTACCTATAAATATATACCTATATATATGTATGTATATATATATATATATTTTTGACCATTCGAGTAACTGTTTTGATGTCATAACGAAGCTCGAATTGACGTCATTGTTGCCTTTAATCAGGCACACACCTTCACATACCGATCTCTATATAGATATAGACTGATGCGACATTTAACGGACACTGCGCACAATTTGATTGGCTTGTCATTAAAAAAGAGACAAGAAAAGTGGACAAAAGAAACCAAAAACCATTTAAAAACCATCTCATTAGGTTATCTAAGCGTCGAAAAAAACATTTAAAAAGTTTGGCTATATTCAAAGTAAAAAATTATATCTTTGGAATTAGTGTCAAATTTTAGGCAAGCCCTTAGCATAATACTTTAAATGAAAGCTATATGCTTCTGATTTCAATGTAAAAAATTTTGCAAAAAAAATTAATATAATCTCCTCGAAAGTTGGATCATACCGAGTTTGAACAGAATATAATATTATTATAAGTTTGGAATTTAAATTACATTTTTTAAAAATGCAATATTACCCCTTCAAACAATTCTAGATTTCGAAGTCGAAATTTTGACCAAGCACTATATTAACGGAGTCAAAATTTAGGCAAAAATATAATTATACCCCTCCACATAAAACTCGAAATATAAAGTATATGCAAGTTCGAAATGCATATTTTTTAAAAATCGGACTGAATGAATTTCGAAAATGGCCTCATTTAAATTTTAATTACAGACAAATAATCGATCGCAAATCGAAAATGTATCAAATCAAAAATATTAAAGGAATGGATTGAAATTACAAAAAAATTGCACTTAAAATTTATTCACAGCTTTATTAAATCAATTTGCACAGTAAACAATTTCATCAGTTATCAGTTAAACATGGATATTAACCGGTCTCAATATTACAAACCTCCTTGAGCAATCGGATCTCCACAAAGATGGCAACAACCAGGAAAAGGATATACGCCATAAATGCAATCCATCCCACCATTTTTCCAAGGACAAATTTTGTAATTAGAAAGGTACAATAGACAATTAGAGCGGTTAACATTAACATGCCAGCGGTTACGGCCAATCCAGATGAGTTTACGTCATAATTAGATGATTTTATTAGTATAGAGATGAACCAGGGTGCACCTAGACATACAAAAATATCAAAAGTATTCGATCCTATTGCATTACACATAGCCATCGATCCATAACCTGCAGACAGAGAAAACAAATTAAAATATTTAAATTTAACATGAGAATGTATATAGATATTTAGAATAGGCATGGGTGTAAGTGGGACTACCCGCTCTGTTACCTTTCCTGACGACTATAAAGGAAGACACAATTTCGGGTACGCTGGTGCCAATAGCCAAGACCGTGAGGCCCATTATGGAATCGGGTATGCCGATGTTGTAGCCGACTACGGTAAGAGCCCAGGTGACAACGTAGGAGACAATGCTTATCCAAACAACGGCGAAGAACATGCTTAAAAAGAATACGGAACGGGCGCTGGGTGTGGTTACGGCCAGCAGTAGAACTGCAGGGTATTTGATAGCCCACCATAGTTTACTAAAAGAATTTGCTTCCTTGTCCGGCATGCTGCAAATTTGTTCTCTAAATGATTTTAACGGCTCCTCCTCACGGTCCAAGGGATCCTCCGTAATCATGTCCCTTTCACTGTCAAGAGCTGTAAACGTTTTTATCTAGCATTACACATTGAAGCGATAAAGATAGGAAGACACAATGGATTTAGGCAGATATATACTTCGACAAATGCTCTGGATTTTGCGATCAAATACCAATCCGACCAAATAAGCAACATAGCACATTAAGAGAATCAGTGCCTCCCAAACTGTCACCGTGGAGTCGAACAGTACACCGAAGAGGATGGCTATCGACACCAAATACCAGAAGGTATCCCTGGTTATAGGCCACCAGTCCAATTTAGTATTCTGTAATTAATTGGGATGGAAGGAGAGAGAAGAGCAATGAGTGAGTAATTGAGAGCGAGTGTGAGAATAAAAGAGAAAGGGTGAATAAGCGAGTGAGAGACATCGAGTAAGAAAGAGAAAGAGAAAGAGATAGAGAGAGAGAAAGGGAGTGAGAAGACAGAGAAAGGAGAGAAGGAAAAGAATGAGAGATAGAGAGAGAGAGAGAGAGGAAGAGAAAAAAGAGGAGATAGCGTAAGAGAGAGAGAGAGAGAAAGAGAGAGAGAGAGAGAGAGAGAGAGAGAAAAGAGGAGATAGAGAAAGAAGAGTAGGAAAAGAGAAAAAAAAATACACAGAGAATGCAATGCAGAAATAAATAAAAAAAAACATAGAGAAACTTTCAAACAGATAGAAATTCTCAAACAGAGAGAGAAAGAGAATGAAGCAGATAGACAGTTAGAAAGTGAGAACTTACCATGCCTGAGAAAATGCCACAGAAAGCCGCAATTCCAAGCACATTGAACACGGACGATCCTACAATAGTTCCAATTCCAATGTCCCCCTTGGTAATGAATGTTCCAATAATGGAGACAAATAGTTCAGGAGCCGAAGTCGCGGCGGCCAAAAAAGTGGCCCCGGCGACATCGTAGGACATACGTAGCGCTGAAATAGAGGATCAACCGATCAATTAATGTAATGTTATTTGTGAATTGAATGTATTAGGGGTATGCGTACTATAACAGAGGCGTTCCATGGCGGGCACTAGGTAATCGTGACAGACAACTGCCAATATAACAAACATATACAAACTTATAAGCAAACAAATTGCGGTATATACAACGCTTTTCTTTCGCATTAGATTGGGAAACTCCACTATAGATGGTATTGTACAGTTTTGTTCCAGTCCACTTTTAGTCCGCAGTAGAAATGGGTCTGTTGTTCGACAAATATAAGACAGCTATATCTCTGTATATATATACTATATATATTTTTGCTTAGCTCACCGAAGTCATCGTCTACTATTTTACTCAAAGAACTGTCAAAAAAGAAATGCATTTGTAATTTGGATTGAAAAAGCTGCGAACTGAATATACCCAAAAATACAAAAAACAAAAACAAACAAAAAAAACTATAAAAAATTTCGAATTATTCATCGACATGTTCGAGAATTACTACTAGATCTGTACAGACAGTATACCAATTTCTTTTTAAGTCATGTTTACGCAAAATGTGAAAAATATCTAAGAAGTAAAATGGACAATCTGTCTAAATCGATATTTATCGATCTGGACGAAATTGATGGATGGGGTAGCTAAATCTTAATAGGCAATGCAACAATTTCTCTATAGATAACTTTTAGGCTACATGTGAAAAATATCTAAGAAGTAAAATGGACAATCTGTCTAAATCGATATTCTTCGATCTGGAGGAAATAGTTAGATGTTACATAATAAGATCGACTTGTACAGAAATCATCGAAGCACATAAGCACTTAGCACCAAGCTTAAGGGATTGCAGATACTCCTTAATCATTAATTATTTTTACAGGGTATGTAGGAAAAAATTGTGTTTATTTTCATTTTAATAGAAACGAAATACTTAATGGCGCGGTTCTATCTCCTACACACACCATTGTACCCTTTAGCCATTTAGCAAGTTTACAGGGTATATATGCAGAAAGAAAACACATATAGATATTTCTTTGTTAAATCTCATATATTAATCATATAAATACATTATGGAATTTGTAGTTGTTTGGTTTTTTTTTTGATTTTGTGATTTTTGATTTTTGGTTTTTGTTTTGGTTTTTGGTTTCCCCATTTCATTTCACTTGGGAGAGTTTCCTCTACTTTAATAATAATAATAATAAAAAAAAAAAAACGTATTACAATAACAGCATAACGTAATAGCATAAGGTAACTCAACTATCCAGGTAGATAGAAATAGAACAGGAAATATATAATTAATTAATTAAAAGGACTGCACTGCCCGATTTGACAGTTTGTTCGCTGTTCCCGTTACAGTTCCAGCTCCAATTGCAGTACTACTTAGTTCCAGCTCCAGCTTCAGCCCCAACTCCAGCTCCAGCTCCAACTCCATCTCCAGCTCCAGCTCCAGCTCCAGCTCCGGCTCCAGCTCCAGCTCCAGGTTTAGGTTCATGAACGTCCACAAGTTGGCAGATTGACGCGGAAGAACACATTGAGCTCAATGAGCGAGGCAAAGACCATGAATACCAAATAGATGACCAGACAGGCGATTCCAACCTTTGTGTCCAGCTTGAACTTGTTCATCGAGAATGTCAGATAGAGCAGAAAGAGCGTCGATAGCAGTGTTATGGCCGAATACTCCAGTCCGGCCGAATTGATAGCCACGTAGTTCTGGCCGGGCTGTATCGGAAAGAAGACCGCCTTTATCAGCCAGGGTACGCCGAGGCACAACAGAATGTCGAAGGTGTTCGATCCAATCGAATTGCATATCCCCATCGATCCGTGTCCTGCAATGCAACAGAGCCCGAAACCGAACATATACCCCACTTCTAACACATCCAACTCCAATGGCCTATGGCCACTCACCGCGCTTGGCCACAATTACGCTAGATACTGCCTCCGGGACACTGGTGCCTGCTGCCAGGAACGTAATCCCCATTACCGAGTCGGGTATCTTAAGTGTGTCGCCTGGTAAATTAATGAAAAGCATTAAAAATAGTGAAAATTAATGTATATATTCGTGTATTAATTACTAATGAGTAATGCCGTATGACTAATTACTGGTGATTAGACTAATGGCTAATGACGAATACCTAATTACTAACGACTAATGCCAATGCCTAATGCTTGATGAATAATGCCTAATGCCTAATGCCTAATGACTACTGACTAATGATAAATGATTAATACTTATACTAAAACTAAATCTAATACTAATACTAATACAAGCACAAATACTAACACTGATGCCAATACTGATAATAATTATTCAGTTCGTTTATGCCATGATATTCACGATTTACTCACCTATTATGGTTATCATCCACGCCACAACATACGAAAGGGATCCAATCCAGACAATGCACATGATAAATGTAAGCGGAAAGATTTTATTATTTTTGGCCTTCTTGCAATCGGGTATTGCGATGCGAAAGAGCAGGTGTATTGGCCAGATAATTATCCAGGTAAACTGGGCGAAGCAACTCGTGCCCTTCGGATAGGTCAATAAGGAATAACCCTCCTGTTCGGGCTCCTCGACGACACCTGCAGAAGCTGCTGCCAGCTGTGCCTCCG
Source organism: Drosophila pseudotalamancana (assembly GCA_037075185.1). NCBI lineage: Eukaryota > Metazoa > Arthropoda > Insecta > Diptera > Drosophilidae > Drosophila > Drosophila pseudotalamancana. The sequence continues at coordinate 40,585 of JBAMCK010000678.1, forward strand.
CATCCGCATTCGCATTCTCTTGAATGACAACAGGTGCAATGGCACCGATTCCAGGTCCAGCTCCGACTCCGACTGCAGCACCAGCGCCAGCTTCAGCTCCAATTCCAGCACCAGCACCAGCACCAGCACCAGCACCAGCACCAACTGATGGTCCAGTTGCAGCTGCGCTGCTGATCTTCGCCTGATCGTTGTTCAAGCCGCCATTCAGCTGAATGCTGGCCATATTTTGGCAAATACGATTCTCCACAAGCTCTGCGAAATGTTAAGGCAATTAGTATTGACAACTCGACAATAGATAAATTACAGGGTATATCGTTTGTCGGCTTCCATGTGTATACCTGGTTCCTTCTCATTGCTGTTCTTTGTGTGAATGCTGCAGTTGGAGGAGCGGCTGCGCGAACGCGCCTGCTTAACGCCACCTGTGTGTGAGAGTTGGTACTTCTGTTATGTATTCGTTGAGTGTGTGTGCGTAAGTGTATGTGTGCGTAAGTGTGTGTGCGTGTGTGTATGTGTGTGTATGTGTATGTGTGTGTGTATGTGTGTGTGTACGTGTGTACGTGTGTACGTTTGTAAGTGTTCTGCCTCTCCCTCGCTCTCTCTTTCCTTTCAGTCTGTTTGTGTACAAGTTTCTGCTATCTATTCGAGTTTCAATAAATTACATTTATGCGCCTGTCAAAAGCTCATGTCAAGCTTTCTCTTATCAAAAGTTCACGATAGCGAGATTTTAATGCTACGAAATGTAGCAATGATATCGAACATTCACCTGGCAAATACTCATGTCAATTTTCCTCTTGTCAAAAGTTCATGATAAAGACATATAAAAGAGCTATTAAAAGCCCTTGTCAAATGTTTCTTGAAATGTTAACAAACTTTTGACTGTCAAAAGATCACGTTAGCTTAAACATTTTGTTATTCACGATAGGTTAAAGGTAAATAATAACCATTTAACACCTTTTAAGTTTTTGAGGTTATGTTCATTAGTTAAAAATAAAGCTAAGTCAATGATCTTTAAGTTGATTGTAATATAGGAAATCAAGGTTGAAAGCTGATTGGTAGAAAGAAAGAGTTTGATTTAGAATAACAATAAGGTAAAGCTTGTAAGTGGATTGGGCTTACTTGCCCTAGATTGAAAGTCTTAGCTGTGGAATGTAGTCAAACAGTCAAATATAAAATCAAAAATCTTAACTTAATCTTGAACAAGGACGAAAGCAGCTTGTCATGAATTGAACGGCGCATAAACTGAGCAATTGTCAATGTATGTCCTTTTCTCCAGTTGTTTTAAGTAATTGGTTCGAACTCACCTTTGGCGCACTTCTGAAAGGATTTGTCGAAATACATGACCGCCAAATAGACCGCATAGAGCGATACCAGAATAAGTGCCTCGTACCACTCGACGCGCTCGTCGTGCATTACACAGATGAGAATAGCGACCGTAACCCCATAGGCGATGCTATCCCTTGTCAGTGGCCACCAGTCCAGTGGTATAGTCTGTGAATCGGGGGATACGATTAGGGTATTGATGGATAGTTCAATTGGAATGTGTAGATGATAAGATAGACATATAAGATAAATGAGTGGATGGATTGATTGGGTTGGGTAGAAGGACATCATGTGATATCATCATCAATAAATATAAAGGCGTCATTTGCCTCATCCGTTTTATCATTATCATTGCTATCATCGCTATCATCTTAACCACGTTATCATTATCATTATTTAAACAATCATTTTCATTGTAATTATGTTTAGCTTAGGCTTTGCCATTACCATAAATCAATTTTATCAATCATTAACGTTATCATTTGCATTTTCATCATCACTCATCAATACAGATGAATGGACTCATTTGAATGGATTTATACTCAACCAAACTCGATCTCAGATACAGGATGGGATGGATAGATAGATAGGACAGAGAGTTAGATGGACTGATTGCTATGAATATGACGCATAGATGGATCATTCGGTTGGAGATGGGGTCTCAACACTTACCATACCAGCACCGATACCGCAGCAGGCGGCCACAGCGAGTATGTTGAACACCGCGGAGCCGACGATGGTGCCAACTCCGATGTCGCCCTCCGTGATGAATGTGCCTATCACATTGACAAAGAGCTCCGGCGCGGATGTGGCCGCGGCCATGAACGTGGCGCCCGCCACATCATTGGACATATTGAGTGCTATGCATATGGTCTATATAATAGTTGAGCTTTAAATATGATCGGCCGGAAGCTTACCTGCACATATTTTCTCAACAGCTGGCACAAAGTACTCATCACATACTACCGCTAATGCTACAAATAAATATAAACTGGCTATAACATGAAGTACAACAGCACCGGACTGTCTTTGAGCCTCCGTGAATAGATCTCTGGGGAAATCATCAATGGCGGGCTGAGTGCAATTTATATCTGTGTGGGGCGGCATATAAACGTATTCATTAATCAATACACATTATTCGTTATTGTATATTATTCATAAGAATTCATTATTTATATTTTTTATACTATTATTCATTATAATAGATTCAATGTTCATTATTTAAATGACCATTATTTATTATTTTTTTATTTTAATAATTGTTAATTATAAGTGATTATCTTAAAATATGTAAATATAATTTAAAGTTCATTGTATTCACTTTCACATTTATAATATGCTATCAAAATTTCGTTGCCTACTTTTGAGCAAATTTTCAATAAGAATCATTTAGTATCTGGAACTACCGAAATTATATGCATTACAAGTTCACCTATACATATATATCCGAATATATATAAACCAAAATATCTCATACAAGATTTATAGCAATTTATTTCTATAGATATTCTATAGTCACACTTTAAAAATAAGAAAAAATAATGTCACATAAAAAAAATAAGATATGATAATTTTGTTGATAAACGCATTAATAACAGAATAAAGAAGAGAACTGTATAGCAATTACAAATGGTAATGGGAAGAATAATCGCTCGATTAATTAACGTTAAGTCTATTAAATGTACAACACAGAGTTCACAGATCTTGAAGTATTAATTAAGAGATCAACGCCTGAATAAATGAGTTAATAAATAATCGTAATGCTCACATTTCATGTTACGTTTTCTTCTTTATTTTCTCTATTTATTTTCTCTTATTTTTTCTTTTGGTAGTATTTTTTTTCACTTTAAATTTTTCGGTAATTGATTTTTCTTTCTTTCTTTCTTTGTAATGTCAGGAGGTTTTCCCTCTATTTGTCGCTTCTTGCACTCAAGCGACGGTAAAGAACTGAACCAGCGAATCGGCAAGAACAGCCACAAGACTGAACCAGAGAGATTCCCACCTAAGGGATCGACAACAATCAACAGACTCATAAGAACGTCGACGTTGAGTCCAACCGACTGTGCAACACTCTGTCGAACTGCAAATTTAGACAAACTCTGGATTAAAAACTTTTTGACTCTAGTTTTAATGTAGATCATTTGTCATTTAAATATGTTATACACACAAGAATTTGAGGTAACTTTGGAATTGTGATCTAACTGTTAATATTTCGCTTTAGAACTGTTCTAAAATAGTATACATATATATGGTTTTCTGAATATTTTAGCTGAACTAATTTATAGTTTTTCTACTCCAGACAATTGTCGATTTGGTTATAGTGCAAAGAGTATTATAGGATACACATTTAAGTATTGCAATGATTAAGTAAAAAATATAGTAGGTTTATATAGTAAGAGTTATATTAATAAATATAGCTATAACAGCTTTGAGATAAACTTTAATGATTTTCCCAAATTAGAAACAAGTACAAAAAGCGAATATACCCACTTAACCCCACATGAATGGGCATATGAAAAGAAATAATAATAATAAGAAGAAGATGATGATGAAGAAGCAGATGCCGAAGTCTGAAACCGAATGCCGTTTCGTTTCAAATTCGAATGCCGATTCCCAATTGCGAGTCGCAGACTTCATTATGATTATCGATCGAACAAACTGAGTTTCAGTTGAGTTGAGTTCCGTTGCATAGTTGGATACCATTTTAGTTGGATACTATACTATACCTACACCTATATATATATATATATATATATATATATATATATATATATATATATATATATATATATATATATATATATTTGGCTTTTGTTTGGTTCTGCAACGGAAGTGATAAATACGAGACGCTTTGATCTCGTTCGATGTCAACAAATTGAATAATAAAAAGCGACGTTCTATAAAAAAAGCTACAACAACAAATAAAAACAACTTGACCGATAAATTAGGATTATCAAGTGCTGACCAGGCACAACACTCAAATAAATGCAACAACAAGCGACATTTGGGGACTAGCTTAAATAAGGTTAAGTACGAACACTTTTCTTAAGAATCTCAATATATATAGCCGATGTAAATAATTTATTTATATATATAAGCATATATGTATTTTTTCTTTTCATAAAATCTCCCTATTAATATTATTATGATCTTTTTTATTATGATCTTTTACCCTAAAATAGTAATTAAATGACGTTAAGTACGATAACTTTTATAAATATACCCATAAATATATTTATATTGGTTAATCCGTCCCAAATCTAGTTGCCAAAATACTATTATGCTATTTGAACAATTTACTAATTTCGAACCCTTTAACAGTTATTATTCGTAATATTTGTAATTTTGGAAAAGCAATGAAGTTAAATACGATCACTTTTAGATTTTCATAAGATATGAAATATAGTTATTAAATAAAATAAAGTGAGGCTAACTACCATTTTATAAATAATTATATATTTGCAATCGATAATTAATTGAGAAAATAACTATTGTTATTTTATTATATATTTATCAAATTTGTCGAAGAGTTAAAAGCCTACTACAATACAAATTTTTTAATACAGATATATTATATACAAATTTCTATTAGTTAAAAATTTTTTTAACTACTTTAGGCAATCTATATATAGAAATATAGTCGCGAATATTTTTTAGGGCAATTTGCATAAATTTCGATAAATAATTGAAAGCAATTTTTGTACGATGCGGCGGACAATCGCTCAATATTATTATATTATATGATACCGAGAGCAGAGACAACAACTACTATAACTACAACAATAACAACATCTTCTAAGCTATAGAAGAAGCCATCCAAACGAAGCCCGAAGAGCAAAAGCAAAAGTCTCCAAGTTTTATGTCCATCTCGCTTTCAAGCTCTCTTTTTCTTTCTTTCACTGTCGACTATCCGGCTATTTGGCTGTCCGGGTCAATTGAGCCAAACGCATTTTGTAACCGCCGGCCCGCATAATGCAATAATATTCAGCTTAATCAGAATTTACAAAGTGGAGAGTCGAAGTTTGTGCCCGGGTGTTAATGATAAACAATTTATTGTGGATAACAACAATCAAAGAAAAGTTGAATCACAGTTCATTAAGTTCACGCTAATTGAATAACAGTCGCATTAACATTTCTATAAGCGAATCCAAAGCACTTAACACTGCCAGCCATGAGAAACTGTTGATCAAAACTAAACTAGAAGTTATTTTAAAGGAAGTAGAAAGTTATACAAATAAAAGTTGACTGAAGTAGTAGGCTATATAGATCGATTTATATACATAATATAGTCTGTTAATCAAAATTTATCTAAAAGCTAGTTTAAAAAATGGAAGTTAAATAGCAGTCGATTACAACTAGAAAAAACTTTAAAATCGAATCAGGAGCAACTGTTGATCAAAATTCAACTAGAAGGTTATTTAAGGAAAGTGAGGAACGTTTGCGAAGCAAAGTTAACAGAAGGGAAAGAATAAATGAATTGATTTTAAAGATCTAAAACAGCAATTAAAAGTTAAGCTTTGATCCAAAATTGAACTAGAACTTAGTTAAATCGAAGTTCAAATCTAATTATTAAGTATTAATGTGGAAAACATACATATATTGTACTTTAATTAAGTTTCGATGAATAAATAAGCATGAATGCAAATATTATAATATTTGTATAAACCATAGCCAAAAGAAAAAATAATTTTTGACTAATTTCCGATACAAAGAAAAAAACTGCTAAAAAAGCGTGGTATTCAAATTCATAAAATGCTGCTAACCAGTGTTGAGTAAGAAATTATATGCCATAAATACTGAAAAAGCACGCGCTCCTTTCAGCACTGGCAGTAAATAAAAACCAACTTAGTTGAAAAGCTTCTCATATTACGTATACGCTCCATTTGCCGCAATTGGTTTTTGTTTTATATTTATACATATGTGTATGCATATCAAATATATATAGTTTCATACATATATTTGTGTGTGTATATATGTGTGTGTTAGTTATTTTGTACATAAATAAGCAAAATCAACGGTAACAATGCGTTTTAATACGACTTTTGTGTATCGTTTAAGTTAACTTTGAGAGCACCCATCGCATCGCATCGCATCGCATCTCATTTATAGTTTGTATCTGTATATGTATCTGGATCTTTATCTTTATCTATATTTTTATGTGTATCTTGCGCAAGTTTTTGTGCACTCAGTCAACAGATCTATGGATCAGACAATTCAATCACACATGAATTTCAAAATTTGAAATTTTTTAGTATGTCTCTGTTAAAATTTGACAAATCAATTTAACTGCTGATTAACTTATAGGAGTTATAATTGATGTTAAAGTATTTAGCTTATTTATAAAATTACAAGAAAAACAAACGAAAAGAAAACGTTTTAAAAAATTCACATAAGAAAAAGTTAACTACCAGTCAAATTTAACTGCTGATTAACTTTAAATAGAAGTCTATGAAAGAAATGTCGCCTTACTAGATTATATAGAAGCTATTAATAAGAATGGTAGCTGCAAATGTTTAGATTTAAGCTAGATTCAAATAAGGTTATGTTGATCAATACTTAATGCAAGCCGGCTTATTCGTAAAATAAACCATATTAATAAATCTTTGCTATAACACTTAACTAAGCCCTAAAATAACTATTTATTAAATGTGAGTAATTGTTAGATATCGAAATTGATTGCCGGAATTTTCGGAATGATTCATGAAATATTTTTCTAGTTGCGTGTTTGATTAAAAAATAAAAAACAAATTAAAAATAAACGGTTTTCATTTAGTTTTAGGCCTGATAATTTTGTTTTGACTGTAACGGTTCAATGCGTTTAAACAAATAAAGGTTTTTGTTGTGCACGCTAGAAAAAAATTAAATTTGATTTGCTTTGATTTGATTTGATTTGATTTGACATGTAAATTAATTAAACATTAAAAAAAATAATTATCCATCTTAAATGTTAATTTTCTTTAATTTTTAAACGTTGCATATTTTTGATTCGGTATCTTTTTATATTAAAAATAAAAAGTTCAAGTGCTTTTGGACTCGCCAAAGGTGAGAAACCAGAGATACAAATGAAGTCATCTATAAAAATTAAGTTTTCCGCAACTAAAATACAATAACAACAACGCAACTAAAAAGAAAACTAAACAATAGTCGCAACAACAACAAGAGTCTTTTGATTTAGCTCTACATTTTATTTTTTCCATTTTTTGTTTTTTTTTTGTATTTTGTTGTTGTTTTTTTTTTTGTGCATAGTAAATGTCATTAAGTTTCACTTAATGAGCCAATTTAGACAATTGATCCATATGCTTTAGTTTACGCGACACACACACATACTCACAAATATATTCACATACATATACATATTTTATATATTTATATATGTATATATATATAAATAGATTATGTGCGCTAGTGTGTGTGCGCGGACTAGTGTGTGTGTGTGTATAAACGAAGAAACGGCAGAAAAAACGCGCCGACAAATTTGCAGAAAAAAATCCATCTCTAACCGACGACGACGAGAATGTTGAGTTACATTACAGTTATACGTATATCTGTTTTATAGTAGTTACAATGTGTTATATATATGGCATGTATGACGTCACTGCACACACACACACACACACACGCTAATTGTTTAATTCGTTTTGATTTTTGCCGCATAACAAAAAGGACACCAAAAAAATATATACTTAGATTTGAACAAAATTTGTATTTTCTTGAAGGATTTTTTAGGTTATTTACTTGTTTTATATATTTTACAACACTTGTAGTCTTTTTCCTTTCAAAATGTCTTCCTTTTAACTGTTTGAATTTCAAAATTGACTTTTTTAGGTTAGTTTTGCCTTGATCTGTTTTTTTTTTTTATTTTTTTTTTATTATTAAATCTATTTTATTTGGGATTTTTAGTATGTAATTTGTGCCCGTACCCGTAGTGCTGCTAAGACCCCAAGAGTCTTCCATTGCTGCACGGTGTTGTAGTGGTGATGGACACTCGTAAACTGCGCTGCGGCCGCTATATGAAACGCAATCTCAATCTCAATCTCTGTCGCTTCCACTTCAATGGTGTTGATTTGCCTGCCTGACTTGGTGGTGGACCCCGTCTCCGTATCCGCCTCCGTCTTCTTCTTTGTGTTTTGTCCGCGCTTTAGTCGCGGCTTAGCCGCACACAGCCAGCCACCCACACACACATACGCACAGCTTGTAGCAGGCTTTAAGCCTCTATATAAACGCGCGTTATTTTCAATTGTCGTGAAGATCTTAGCACAGGGGAAGCGGGACAGACGGTTGCTATTTGAAGAAGGAGAAGGAGGGGGTGGTGGCAATTGAAGGCACAAGGCGCGGCGTGGCGCGACACTAAAACACACCCACACACAATACTGTGCGTGTGTGCGGTGTGCGCGTATGTGTGCGTCTCACTTAATGCATTTCGCGTTGTCGGGCCGCGTTTTAAGGCAGAAGGCATAAATCAAGGGGCAATCATAAAATAGCCGCCGCCACTGTCAGCCCGCCGTTGCCTTTCTTCCTACTAAGCTTCGTCTTATTCTTCTTCTTCGTCTTCGTCAATTTTGTCTTCGGCTCTCGCTCTTGTTCTTGCTCCACCGACGGCAATCGCACAGTTGCGCCTGCGATCTCGCTCTCACGCACGCGCCTCGTGCCAGCCTCGTATAAAGCTTCTCACTTGTCTTTTATCTTTATCACACTTTTGCCCACCGCAACAACAGCAACAACAACAAGAACAAAAACAAAACAACAACAGCAGCAACAGCAACAATGATAATAGGCAAACACAAACAAATACAAAAAAATGTCAATCCCGAATCCCGTTGTTCAGTTGACCGCGCGCATCTTTCACATTTCTTTATGCTCGCTTATGCCTGTGTATGTACATATGTATGCAAGTATTTATGTATAAATGTAAGCATGAATGGTATGTATGGTTGTATGTGTGTGTATTTATAGTCTAAGCTTTTTGCTTTAGTTTAGTTTAGTTTAGTTTAGTTTAGCATTTAGCTTTGGCTTTGGCTTTATTTTTTTCTATATTGTCTTGATGCCGCCGACGTTTGACGTTAAACTGATTCGATGTTTTGGATCGCGCTTTAGTCGAAACTGAGCATCGAAATTTTTGCCGAGCTTGATTTACTTTTCTATATATTTTTTTTGTTTTGTTTTTTTTTTTGTTTAGTGCACCCATTCGGTCCGTGTCTGTACCTCCCATAGGCAAATACGTGCATATGTTTGTAGCTATGTATGTAACAGGCATACATATGTACATACATATATGTATATATATATATATATATCTATATATATATATATAGATATATATTTATACAGTTTAACTAGCTGTAGACTATGTACTTGTGCTTGTAGCACATAAAAGCACGATTGCATGCTGGCCACTCACACACACACGGACACAGCCAGTATGCCCGTATTATAGTTATTGTTCTTGTTGTTGTCGTCGAACAGTCTCCAGTATCCACAGATAGACGCGATCCACCGCACAGTTGGTCAGCGCATCTGAACAGCATACCATCCTATGCGGCAAAGGTCATGTCATGGTACAGCGACTAACTAATTATGTTTCATTTAAACAGCTCGTGCCATCAAAGAAAGTTTTTTTTTATTTGTTTCACTTTGTGGCTTGGGCTTGGCTGAAACAGCAATATACATACATATGTATGTATACATATAAATACACATACATACAATATATATATATATATATATATATATATATCTTCGTAGTCCACTTATAATACTTATGTATAAAACCTAACCCAATATTCTGTTTAATTAACCCACATTAAATGCGTTTATTGCTTTATTTAAACGCTTTAAGCTTATACCCAACAGATCAAGAAGAAATATACATGTATGCATGTATGTATGTAAATCTGAACAATCTAGCAAATACATATTTTAAACCGTGAATATATGATTAATTTGATTAACGATTAATAAACATTAATCAAATTTCCTAAAGACATAAAAAGTGTGCTTGAATCTATCATTCTAAGAATATCGGTACTCTAAATATTCGCATACACAAATGCTAGTCTTCTATCTAGCATAGTTCGACTTTAGACAAAATTTATGCAAATTGTAAGATTTCGTAGAAGACAATAACATAATGTTAGATAAGACGAACGCAAAAAAAAAACGATTAAAAATTGAAATGAGGTGCCGCCAAAACAAATAATACCCATTGAAATTGAAGTTCTGGATATAATGTTATTTTCTTTTATGTATGAAGCAGAAAGAAAGAGCGTGGCAAATTTAATACTAAGACTATCTATACGTATGTTGAAATCTCATGTCTTCGGATCAGTTAAAGTTAGAGACAAGAAATTTGCTCTTCTTCTTCTGTAGGTTCCAAAGAAGTATTACAAAATTAGGTGTCTTCAGATTTTTATTAGTTTACTCCTTTGATCCCATCAAAGTGAAAAACAAAATTAATTTTTTTTTAAAAATAAGATCTTTCTATCTATTATTTCGATATACATAACTTAATTTCATAACCATTCCTTCAAACAGACTTGAAGATCGGACTATCATATACAAATTTTCGTACGATTTGGATTGAAGCTCAGCTGTAGCTAAAAATGTGACAGAAGCTTAATTGAAATATAGAGAAATACATATAGGGTAACTCATAGCCAGGCACATCCGACGGTATCAGTTATCGCTTCCTCATCACATTTTGTTTGCTTTGTTGTATTCCCCATTCATTAGCTTTTCATTCATCTTATCAGAAAACGATGTTTGGCGCAAAAAAAACAAAATATGTCATCTCCCAAAATGGAGATGAATCGAAAAATAACTAGACGAAACATATCTTGCTCCCATATCTTAGCCTGTCTATCTCTGTCTCGCTGACAGCATATACAAATATATGCGTAGCAGTAAATAAAGCCAGCGATCTAAACAAACAGGACAAATCCGAAAGGCTATATAAATAAAATGTGATTAAAATACGTGAGATCATTTTTTCGGGCGCTTATCTTTATATGAGGGCTAATAAAACTACAATGTCTCTAGGGTACACATAGACATACGGTATTACGTGTCTAATTGGATTAATCGAAGTTCCATGGCAACCGGAGAATGGTTTAGTAAGCTAATTGGATGTCCGAAATATCTAATTGGCAAATAAATGGGAATAAAGTAGTATCATAAAATGCTTCTATAAAGCCATAAAACTGTTTGTTCTGATTGACTGATTAGTTGACTGACTGACTGACTAACTGATTAAGTGAGTGCTTTGCAGCCAGATTGATTGAATAACTGACTATTTATTGACTGACTAAAGGCCTAGTTTGCTGACTGACTCGTTGAATGAGTGACTGACTAAATGTTTGATTTAAGGACTGATGTCTAATTGACTGATTGACTAACTGAGTGACTGACAATTACCTTAATCTAATCATCAAACGGACTATTGGACTTAATATCTGATTGACTGATTGATTCAAGAATTAAGTAACTGACTGACTAATCGTTCGTCTCTCTGCTCGTCTAATCGACAGCTTGATTGAGTAACGGATTGACCGACTGGGCCACTGACTGATTTTCTGATCGTTTGATCTAATTGACTGTTTGATCGACTGATTGATCGAGTGACAGACTAGCATGATGTAAGTACACGCTATCTCCGGGCTTCATTCATTATTAACTAGATGCTGAAAAATAGTTCACGAACCTAGCCCACAGGCAGGAAGTTGATGTGAACCGTTATTTTGGATTTAAATGCCTACCGCGTCACATATCTCGTGTTTAATTTAAAAAGTAATAGTACCCTCGACAATGCTATATACTTATATATGCAGTTAAATAGATTTGAAATGGAACACGCGGAGTTAACACGAAAGCTTTTCAAAATTCCGTTTAATTGGATATACATCTAAAGATATTTATATATATATATATATATACATATATTTATAAATATATATATATAATTTATAATTCTCAATAGATCTCTCTACTATCCGAATATATATACTATGAAAGGCATTTGTTTGTGCTTGATTTTGGTTTGTTTCTTTGTATTTAATTTAAGGTATCAACGGAGAATATATAAGGTATCATCTGGTTTGTTATTCGTATAACTTTAACAATTAAAACTAGGAATTTGTATCTTTTACAAACAAATGCCGAAAACGCAAATGCTGCCTATTTACACGAAAAACAAAAAAATCGAACTTATATACACATATATATATATATATATATATATATAAGGCATCATACGTATATATATATATATTTATATATATATGCATATCAAATGTTTATATAACCCTCTTAAGATAGTTATAACAAAGGTCAATGGAACAGAATATTGGAAAACAAAAAAAGAATTTGTGAAAATCAAACGTAAAAAACGAGAAATGAATTTTGAAAGTTTGATCATAGAAAAATCAAATATACTCTATACATACACATATATATATATATATATATAGATATACAATTATACATATGCATATAGATACCCACATACATATATATATATATATATATAGCTACATATATACATATATACGTAGATACAGGATAAATCAGTTTGGCATGCCGACGCCTTGTTGAAAGCTAAGCGTCTCCTGCTGCTTCTTGACCTCCTCCTGCATATCCAGTGCCATCTTCTTGTACTTTTCAGCCTCCTTTTCGTTTTTCTCGATGCCATCGCCTCGGGCATACATCTGGCTAAGATTGGCACAGGCGTACATGTTACGTAATTCACATGCCTTGTGTGCGAATTGAAATGCCTTCTTCATATCCTTGAGAACAATGTAGTCGGTGTCCTTTAACGATTTAGATTGTGCTGTCGGCGCACCGCCAACGCCATTACCCATATCCTCCGGTTTCTTTTGCACCCCGGAAATATGCATTCCGGATAGATAGAAGCAGGCGGTGGCATTGTTCATGTCACAGCTTTTTGTAAGAAATTGCAATCCCTGTGAAAGGAAAAGTTAAAGATTGTATATAGAATGTGATAGTTGACGTCTATAAGTCGATTCTTTACCTTGGGCACATTTCTGTCGATCTCTTTGGGCATGGAGCGAGAGACAAGTAGCAAGCCGGAATGCAGACAAGCATCTGAATCATTTAGATTGCAGCCCTTCTCATAGTATTGATAGGCGACACGGGGCTCACCTTTGCTGCCGCTTTTACCTTTGCCCAGAAAGCTATAGTTGCCATATTTATAACAGGATTTTGCGTAACCGTAATCGTCACATGTCGATTTGTAAACTTTGGAGGCCTTCTCAAAATCTTTCTTGATGCCCTCCAGATAATCGCCGAGCAGATGGCAAACTGTAAAAAAAACCAAAACACAATGTTAGATTGTGCAACTTTTATATTACATATTCATTGTTTTTGTTTTGCGTTCAATTAACAGTTAGTTCGTGTTATATGTTTTGTAATTCAATTACGATACGAAAAACCTAGGTTAGAGCAATATTTCTTGTTGTTGTTGGTGTATTGGCCGCCTGTTGTTGTAGTTGTTGGTGGTATTTACCTTCCGGTTTCTTTTCGGAGTAGCAGCCAAAGCGATATTCAACGCCCAGCTTTTCCACATATTCCTTAACGTCAGACTCTTTTTTTAAGTCGTAAGCCATTGTGTTTTTGTTTTATATATTTATATAAATAACAGCCAGTTTTGTCGATGCCTCTCTGGATGTTATGTTGGTGTACTCGTCTTGTTGTTGTTGTTGTTTTTGCTTGTTTTTTATTATATATGGGCTCTCTTTTTTTATACTATTCTGACAAGCAGTGCTGGTAAATATAGTAAGCTTTACAGCAGCACTTATCGATATCTACCGATAAATATATATCGATTCGGTCACACTATAGCAATCAATTTGAATAGAAAAATAAATGTTCGTCATGTATAAATGTGATATATGCAATAAAACAAACGAAAACCAGGATGCAGACGATGTACTGCTGTATGGCGAATGGATGGTCAAACAAAAGGTGACGGTGCACTATTATTGTCTGGTAAGTAACGATCCTAAGGCTATGCTTGTTTATGTAAATAACAATATAAAAGTTTTAAAATTCTTCCCAACAGTTGCTTTCTTCAAATTTGCCTCAACGCGGCGGCGATTCGAGCGGAATTTTGGGTTTTCTGTTGCGCGATATACGGCAAGAGGCAGCCGCTGCTCAAAAGCGTAAATGTGCTTTCTGTAGAGAAAAGGGCGCAAGCGTTGCATGCAACAAATGTCGAATTGTTTTTCATATGGCATGCGGCTTGGAAAATCGCTGCGTGTTCCAATTTTGCGATGAATTTCGAAGCTACTGCGAGAATTGCACGCCGCTGGACGATTACAAAAAGGAGTTGCTGGCCAATCCGCCAAAGTCCGTCCATTGCGACATCTGTTTTCGACCCATCTCGCCATTTCTGCTCCACAATGTCACCTACGGCGATTGCTGCCGCAAGGGTTTTGCCCATCGGACGTGCATGAGACGATATGCATTGGCCTCCGGCTATTATTTACGTTGTCTGTGGTGCCGTGACAAGAAGTTCCATGATACCATACGACTGCAGTCTGTTTTTGTCCCGGACCGCGATGCATCGTGGGAGCGTCAGGCGAACGCCTACAGCGAGCTACACCACAATCGTATGCGCTGTGAACAAACCGTGTGCCTCTGTCCCAATGGCCGGGACTACAATAAAAACAGCTGGATTATAAATCTGTGCGTATTGTGCGCCGCCACCGGAGCCCATCACAAATGCTTGGTGGGCACAATCCGTTTACCGCGCGCCTCAGCCGAACCGAACGACTTTAAATGCAACATGTGCATCGAGGTGGAGCAAAAACTGCAGCGTTGCAGTCCGGGACAAAGACAGTCAAATAAATGTACATGGGAGACGGACAACGAACGCATCAATTCCTCATTCTATATGCCAAAAATGAGTTGCAAATTAAGCATACCTCCAGATGAAAACTCTCCAGTTCTATCCGATGATGATTCCACATCGAATGACGCCAGCATTATCACTGTTGTGCCAACACAACGTCTATCCGTGCTCAGCACCTCACGACTTAACCAAATGGTAATCCAAACGCTGACGCCACCTCCACCTGCAGTCTGTGCAGATCAAACAGTGATTGAGCTGCCGGACAGTCAACAGTATCCCACCCAGCAGATGCCACTAAGCCACTTACCATATCCTTTACTGCTCAAAGAATCCTTTACAAACGGCTCTCACTTCTATCTGGTTGTCTATGAGTACAATGAGCAGCGGACTGATCTCTGCACGGGCAGTTGCACTCTTCGCTTCGCAGCGGATGATCCGCGGTTGGGGGATCGATCAATAAAGGTGCTGCAAGAGCTGCAACTGGTTAACACAGACGTTTGGTATTGCAACAAAGATCGTGGCATTTACGACAAAATCGATCAATACACGAAATAGCAAAGACAAGTATGCAGACATTATCATTAAATATGTCAACTTTTGTATTACAAATAAAAAACAAATAGATTTACAAATGATGTTTAAGTTGTGCTACGATAATCGAAGAGTTTGGGTATCACATCGCCGCATTTAGCCGATATTTTAATATCAGCCAAATGATCTGCACGGGTTTCGCCAATGTTCACAATTGCCACGGGAAGCTTTAAGTCTTTGGTCTGGAGTACAATCCGATAGCCGGAGAAGACCAAAAGACTGGAGCCTAGCACCAAGAGCCCATCGCTGGTGTAAACCATTTTGGCAATCTTATCCAGACGATCCCTCGGCACACAATCGCCAAAGAACACAATCTCTGGCTTTAGATTTCCGTCGCACTGTGGGCACGAGGGTATTTGAAAATTATCAATATATTCGGCTGGAATTTCAACATCGCCATCGGGACGTATCATATCGGGAGCATCCTTAAACGCCGGATTCATTGACGTGAGTATGTTTTGAAACTCGTGCCGTTCGATGCGATAGTCACAGTTCAAACACTTAACCACGTAACCGCTACCATGAAGCTCGACGACGCTCTTGCTTCCGGCCTTACTGTGCAGACGATCCACATTCTGGGTGACCACCGATTGGATTCGTATCTCACGCTCAAATCGGGACAAAGCGTGATGAGTGGCATTTGGCTGGGTGCTGGAGAAATTTGGCCAGCCAACAAAATTCCGCGCCCAATAACGTTTACGCACTCCGGCGGATTTCAGGAACTCGCTATGCTGGATGGGCTTGTGGTTGGTGCGCGCGTAGAGTCCAACTCCGGCGGAACGATAGTCTGGTATGCCTGTAAGCCAGAAATGAATTATTAATAATGACGTTTTTTCTTATTGACTAACTAGCTTTGGAAACAACAGCAAATTAATTCTTATTGTCCTTATAGCTTGATTATCAATCAAGGCCTTCATATAGTATCTATTTGCCTACCTGATTCTGTGGAAATTCCTGCGCCAGTTAGAACCAAAATGTTTGGTTTCGAAAGTAAAAAGTCCTCCAAGCGTTTTATGTCATCGTCTAGCACAGGTTTGTGCTGCGGCACATATTGCTGTTTGATAACGCTCCGACATCGTAGAACGACACCTAGGCGCATTGTATAATGGTTTGGATTAAATATCAAAACAATCAAAATAGGTTTGTTTTTGGGCCTTTAGCTATATTATTTGCCAACTGATAAGTGCTAACACTAACTGATGTTGTTTCTATCCTTTTAAATTCAAAGTTTTCTGATTTGTTTTATTTTATATATAATAGATATTGAATTGTTGTTATAAAATCTCGAGTGTTTAATAAATTTATAGTTGTGTTTGTAGTGCGTTTTTTTTCAATGAAACAGCTGATCATTATTTTTTGATGTTATACAGCACTAATCGCTGTCATCTAGCTGTCAACGCACAATGACGCAATGTAAATATATCGCACGCTCAACGATAACAGCACCGCTTACACGCTTGCTCATCTCTATGTGGCAGCGGCTGCAGTGGTGAAAATTGGAGAGCAGCCTTTTTTACGTGTAGTTTTTTTTAATTGCATATGTATGTAAAAAATTTAAATTTGAACACGAAAACGCAACGCAACACTAAATCGTGTAGTGTGGCTTGAATGGGCACGCTCTTGTATATAGCGCAGCGAACACATATCCCACATTTAATCCACAAATATCGTACACGATTCACGTTCACTTCACGCCCGTGTGCTTGTATCGTGTATGTGTGGCTGTGTGTTTGTAACTTGATGTGCTTGCGTGTGTGTGTATGAGAGAGAGAGAGAGAGTGTGTGAATGTATGCTTGTATGAATGTCGGCTTTAATTTGCACGCACGCCAACAACAATATACAAAATATTAGTATTTAAACAGGAAGCAAAACAAAAGGAACAACCAAAATGTCATATCCACCGCGTGCGCCGATGCCGCCATATATAAATGCATCGATACCACCGCCGCATGTAAGTATATATAAATATATATGCATTTACATATTAAATGGAATATTCAACGAGCGCAAATTCTAAATATAAAACATATTTTGTATTAATTCCATTTTGGTGGTTCAGCTGATGCCTCCGATACCCCCGCCACGCAGTTACCGAAATTCGGCTACGATCAGCTCACAGCCAACAGTGTATCATAGACCGCCGGAGCCGCAGCCGCAATTCCGTGGACCGGTTATCACCGTATTCGTTGGCAACATCAGCGAACGAGTCCCGGAATCACTGCTAAAACGGATCTTGGCCGCATGCGGCGTTGTCATCAACTGGAAACGCGTCTCCACCTTCGGCTTCTGTGAATTTGAGTGAGTTCAATTCAGTTAGAAGTCCAGACTAGACTACTATATCTTTACTCTATCCCTTTCAATCGGTGTAGTGGTCCTATTGCGGCAATGAGATCTGTGCGTCTGCTTAGCGAACTGGAGATTGATGGTAAGAAGCTGGTGGCTAAGGTGGATGCAAAGAACAAAGTGCTAATAGAGGATTACAAAGAGAAGGAGTGCAAGAATGGCGAGGGTGGTCCCAATGCCATGGATGAAAAGACTGAGGACGAGTTAGCGACCAGCCAGATGCACGAACTGCTCGAGGAGCACAAGCACGAGTTCGAGGGTTTCGATGGCACAAATCGTGGTGATCTCTACGGCAGCAGCAGCACCAGCAATCGAAACAAGAAGACGCGACGCGGCGAGGATGACATCAAGATTAAATCACTGAACGATAATGCGCTCGAGGAGGAGAAACGTAATCTGATCAGCAGTGAAATTGGTAAATTCCGTAAACGTGCCGAGGCCGATGAGCATCGCAAGGAGCTCGAAAAGGAGAAGGAAAAGGAGAAACAGCTGGCTACCAAGGAAAAGGAAAAGGAGCGCGAGCGTAAGAAACAACAACGTGAATCCGAGCGCAAAATCAGCGGCAGCAGCGCCAGTGGCAAGTCATCTGGCGCCGCCGTCCCCGCTAACAGCTCCAACCAAGCGGGCAGTGAGGTTGAAGAGGTGGTAGAGATTAGCGACAAGGAGCAGCCCAGCAGCAAGGAGCCAGTCGCTCCGCGTATTCGCAAAGAGTCCGTTGTCAATATTGATGTGTCGCCTGTTCGCAGCAAGGATCACAAGGAGCGCAGCAGCAACGATATCCACAACAAGGACAGCAGACGCCGTGATCGCCGCTCCAAGTCGCGCACCAAGGAGCGCGATCGTGAGCGTGAACGCGAGCGTGAGCGGGAGCGTGAGGTGATGCGTGAGCGTGAGATGCGCGAGCTCCGTGACAAGGAGCGAGAGCGTGAGCGTGAACGGGAACGTGAGCGTGAGCGGGAACGTGACCGCGAGCGTGAACGGGAGCGTGAGCGAGAACGCATTGAGATGCGTGAACGGGACAGAGAGCGTGAACGGGAGCGTGAGCGCGAGGACAAAATCATTAAGCCAGTGCGCGATGCACGCCGTGAAAAGGAAATGGATGAAGAGATGCGCGAACGCAAAAAGGCGGAGAAGAAGGCGCGCGAAAAGGAGTCGGCCTATCAGGAGCGTTTAAGCAACTGGGAGATACGCGAGAAGCGCAAGGCCAAGGAAAACGAAAAGGTAAAGATCTCACTTTCAGTAACCACTGAACTTGCTTTAACTAACGGTTTATATCCATTGCAGTATCGCCTTAAGGAGCTGCTGCGCCAGGAGGAGCGCGAGAAAGACGCCAAACGTTTGAAGGAATTCGTTGAGGATTACGATGATGAACGCGATGATGCGCTCTACTACAGAGGTCGTGAGCTCCAGCAGCGTTTGGCGGAGCGCGTTCGCGAAGCTGATGCCGATTCCAAGGATCGCGAAAAGGAGGCCGACGAACTGGCCGAAATGAAGAACAAAATCTTTAGCGGTGAATATGAGAATCCAACGCAAGAATTCGAGAGAGCGCGTCGGGCCATCGAAAAGCTCTACGAGCCGCGCATATTAATCAATGTCAATCTGGAGGCTCAGCGTCGTGATGCAGAGCAGCAGCCACTACAGCAGCAGCAGCAACAGCAGCAACAACAGCTGCAGTCGGAACGACGCAAGCAACAATTGAACGAGGATTACGATAGTCGGGACAGTGTTGGAGCTTCGGGTGGACCATGCGTAGTGCATAAGCCGCCACCCTCTGAGGATTCCATATCTACAAATGATGATCGTGGCTCAATGGCCGATACCGCATCCAATGCCAGCGGCTATTCCCATCTCAAGAACAGCAACAACAACAACATCAGCAACAACAGTAATCAGGACATCAGTCGACAGAACAGCGAGTCTCGAGATTCGCTGGCCAACATTCATACACCCACAATGAATGCAATGGATAATGATCATCAGACGGTTGCAGCTGCCGCCGCAGCTGCCTCCGCCATGAGCATGCCGCTCATATCCCTCACCCTGGGCAACAGTCTCAAAAAGAAGGTTATCGAGGCGACGGGCGTCTTCACCAACGATGACGATAATGATGAGAATATCAATCCCAAGAAGCGCAAGCTGGTGCCTCTAGGTGAGTGGACAATAACAGAGCGGAACGAAACACCCTATACGCACTTAATAGAACACGGTGTGAGGGGGGATATTTTAGGATTTTTTATATTAATATACTTGAACGATCCTACCTATTGAAATACATTTTATGACGGCGATGGGATCTTAGTTAGAGCAGGACAACATGTATATTTCAAATACCATATATAGAACGATCGTACGTATAGAATAAAAAAAAAATTAGGGGATAGGATCTACATTGGAGAGAGAGAGAGTGTTGGATATAAGAAAAGACTGAGATAAGACGATACGACCTATTGAACTATAGCGTATAGTAATGGGATTTGAAGAATAATCAAATATGAAGATATTCCGTAGGCTTAGAGCGGTAGAACACGTAGAATACCCTGTTTATGAGTACATTCAACCTAATGTAGTACAGGATAACATCTGTATCTGAATTGTTGTGCATATTTTAGTTTCTACACGATACGATAGACCGGTCCAAGCAAATATCTAAGTATTTAAGATATGTTAGCGATTTGTCATGTGCTAGAGCAGGACAGCAGATAACTCTCATATGTTCGATCTTCTATTGAACAATTCGATTTATTACGAATTTATACGTTGGAAGATTAGAAATGGTCGCAAAATTATATTATTATTAATTATAATAAAAGCGATTCTTCAGATCAATAATATGCATAGATCTCTATTTAATAAAACTGGTAATAAAATAGCATTTGTATTTTGCCAGATTATGATGACAACATAAGCAATAGCACATCATCGATAAGCGCATCTCAGACGGCTGCGGATCGTCAAAGTTCTGCTGTATCAGCGGCGACAGCTGCTGCCGCTGCCGTAAGCCAAAAGATCGCGAATGCAGGCGGCGGAAATGGCTCAAGTTCGACGTCGTCCGGGTCAATGGGAAGTGGAAAGAGCAGCGGACAGCATGGAGGTGGAAAGCACGGCAGCGGCGGTACCAAACACCATGGTAAGAATGATGCAGCCCCAGATGCTGCAGCGGCAAACACCAAAAAGGATGAGAATGGTGCGAAGGTGCATGATGAAAAACGGCGGCATATAAAAAGCATTATTGACAGGATACCCACACAAAAGGAGGAGCTATTTAATTATAAGCTTGACCGCAATGAGATTGACAGCGGTCTAATGGAACGCAAAATACGTCCATGGATCAATAAGAAAATCATCGAATATATCGGTGAGCCGGAGCCAACGCTAGTGGACTTCATATGTTCAAAAGTATTGGCAGGCAGTCCGCCTCAAAGCATATTGGACGATGTTCAAATGGTAAGTAATTCACCACAGTGTCAAAATGCACTCAGTAGTTCATGAATGCATCATGTCAGCTTTAAATGGTTCACCCTCATGTGCATCGTATATAAACGATTGAACTATTTTGTTCACTCATCAGTACATAAGTTCTGTAAACCATGCATCGAACTAATTGTGAACAATACGACATAACCCTTATAAACATTCACTAATTCTCTCATTGCTCTCATTTGCTCTCTCTTGTAGGTGCTGGACGAGGAGGCTGAGGTGTTTGTGGTGAAAATGTGGCGCCTGCTCATCTACGAACTGGATGCCAAAAAGAGTGGCATCGCTTGCAAGTAGATGATGACAGCGTGTATAAGAGTGACCGACCTGCAGAGACGTTGCTATACTTTAAGTTACATTTGTAATGCCTAGATACTATACAAAATGCAAAAAAAAAAAACAAAAAACAAAAAAAAAACATAAAACTGCTATGATTATAAAAAAAAAGTGTACATAGGGCGTACTGCTGAATTTGTTTCTTTTGGAAACATCGCTTCAGCGTCACCAGTTTGTCACCTCGTGTTTTTAGCGATAGTTGCAACAAGAAAAAAACATAAAATATAAAATAAAATTCATTGATATGTAAATACACTCACAACACACTAGAACAAACACCAATCAAAATGAATGAATAACAATCGTGCTCCATGTACA
Organism: Drosophila pseudotalamancana; assembly: GCA_037075185.1. NCBI lineage: Eukaryota > Metazoa > Arthropoda > Insecta > Diptera > Drosophilidae > Drosophila > Drosophila pseudotalamancana. The sequence continues at coordinate 62,832 of JBAMCK010000678.1, forward strand.
TTTCTATCTAAACATCGTTTTCCTTCTTTTTTCGTGTCCTTTTTGCGGTTATTAGTGTATCTTTTATTTTTTATTTATATTTTTAATGAAATTTAGCGCAGAGCTTTTGACTTGAAGAAATGTCTTCATATAAAATTTAATAATAAAACTGAGATAAAATACAAACTATAAAAGACTATGATATAAAAATTAGTTTTTGATAAGTATAGTGCTGCTGAGAGAGACAGAAAGAAAAGGCAGGTAAAGCGCTTGCGCAACTGTGTGGGCTGAGAGTGCCGGAAATAGCGTAAATGCAAATTGACCCTCGTTCAATTTGTTTTGTTGCTTTGATAAAAATATGAAAACAATAGCAAACATTTTGGGAGGCAATTTTGGTTGATGTGTGGGATAAATATATTTACAGTAAAGGTACATTTAACATTTTGTCGTATTGCTTACCAAATAGCAGCGATGCGTTTAGTTATTTTTTGGTTGTTTCTTTTGAGGATATGTGAGAAAGCAAATACGATAGTGAAAGTGATACGTTTAAATAAATATGCGCTAAAAATTTAGGAAAATTAGTTATCGAAAAGCACAAAAAGAAAACCAAGGATAAGCACGACACGCACGTCAACAATAACACGTCGATGCGGCTGAATCCACATCCTGGCAATTATCAATGGTCATGCCATTCGAGCCACTGCCGTTCCCGAAGTATTCCGATGAAACGATCTGGAAAAAAGATTGCAGTAAGTTAGCAAAAAAACGAAAGCAGGTAGACAGAGAATAGAGCCAACCTTCTCCACAATATCCTTGAACACATCACTAACGAACTGATCACATTTGGCCGATGTTTCAATAAAGAGCGCCCGATGCTTGCGTGCAAATTTGCGACCCTCCTCACGATCCACGACTCGCTCTTTATCAATCTTATTGCCGACCACAATAATCGCAATATTGGGGTTATCACTGTAGCTGTCCAATTCAGCCAGCCATGCCTCCAGTTTAACCAGCGACTCGCGATTTGTGATGTCATAGACAAGGATGGCGCCAAGCGCTTTCCGATAGAAACTGGGAGTCAGACTGCGAAATCTTTCGGCGCCCGCTGTGTCCCACAGCGCAACCTTGTAGTCAATGCCATCCACATTCATGACGGCGCTCTTAAAGTCCATGCCAATTGTGACGTCATGATTCTCATCGAATTTGTTCTCAACAAAACGTCGTATTAGGCTGGAAATCATTGCAAAACAAAAACACTAACAGATAAACTTTGGAAGTCAAGTGTGAAATAAACAATACGCATTCATGACTAACGATTACTAAGCCAATCTCTATTTGGGTATTGTTTACATGTGTGTATGTGTGCGCATGGGAAGTACGCAATTGCAAATGTTAATTAAGATTATGGTAAATTGCTTACCTTGATTTTCCAACGCCGCTCTCCCCGATAATAAGCAGCTTTATTGCTCTGTCAGCCATGTTTGTAGTTTGTTTGTTTGTTTGTTTGTTTGTTTATCTGTTTTGTTTTGATTTTCTACTGTTAATTCATAAACGATTGAGTTTAACAAATAGTGGATTTGCTTGTGCAGTGCGGGGGCCGTAGCTGGATATGTTGGCGTTGCCATACTGTCATTTAACAGCATTGCTCCACAATCAACAATGCTCAGCAGCAAATAGTGCTGTAAAGTGGCATAACTGTCATGTGTCAAAAGCGTCTTTTGTTTTCATGCGACAGCCCTCGTTCATTTGCCCGGCCCTAGTTCTTTCTTTTTTGACGTGACCAGCGAGAAAAATGGTTGGTACCAAGTTTCAGTAAATTATAATTTATAAAAATAAATAACATCCGTGCATTAAATAACGAAGAAATGTATGAAACATGAAACGAACTGTGCATACTTATTGTGTGGAATATTATTTTTTGTGTGTGTGCTGTTTAAACGAATTGTTAACTAAATTGTTGCAAAAAATTCTTTGCTCTAATCTTAAAGGTGAAGATCAAGTGCTCCGAGTTGAGAACCAAGGACAAGAAGGAGCTCACCAAGCAATTGGATGAGCTCAAGAATGAGCTGCTCAATCTGCGTGTGGCTAAGGTCACCGGTGGAGCACCTTCCAAGCTGTCCAAGATGTAAGTCTATTATAAACCGCTATCTCTAAATATTTGATTGACTAATTTGTTGTTTTTTTTTTTCCATTATTTTTGTATTACAGCCGCGTTGTCCGCAAGGCCATCGCACGCGTCTACATTGTGATGCACCAGAAGCAGAAGGAGAATCTGCGCAAGGTATTCAAGAACAAGAAGTACAAGCCTTTGGATCTGCGCAAAAAGAAGACCCGCTCCATGCGTAAAGCCCTGTCGTCGCGCGATGCCAACCGCAAGACCCTCAAGGAAATCCGCAAGCGTTCCATCTTCCCACAACGCAAATTTGCCGTCAAGGCATAAAATTGTAGAAACCCCAATGCAGCATTTATTGTTGTTACTCTAGCTAGTGTGCGCTAAGAATTCTCCTGAAACAAACAAAGCAAAAGGAATAAGAATAAAACCATTTTTTTTAAATGTGAATAACCATGTGTATATATTGTGTTCAAATCGGTGTATCCGCGAGTATATATGTATCTGTGTATGTGCGTAAGCTATCAAACTCTGCAAACAGTTGCCATGCACAGGATTTTGCGGCACATTTTCACTTGACCAACACTGGCGAACAAGAAAATTCTGCTGAAAAGAGGCGAATGATCAACAAAACAAAACGAAGAGAGCCTGAGCTTTCATTCTTTTCCGCTAGCTTTTTACTAGTGTGTTTGTGTGCGTGTGTTCAATGATGTCCATTTTTGGGCTGTCAAAACTGTTTCCAGGACTTGTCAAAGCCAAGAAAGCTGTCAAGCAGACTTTCGTCTTGGCTGCCAAACAACGTTTGTCGTAGCTAAACATTGAATCAGAAAGAGAAACCGCAGATACATTCCAAGCATAATAGCAAATTGTAGAGGGTAACTTTCTGCTGTTTGGTTTTTGTTTTTTGTGTAATTGACTAGCATATAAGTAGGTAAATTAATAAGAGCCCACATTTATAACCTTTTTGTGTGTACAACTTACATAAAAAGCTTAAAAACTAGTTCATTGAAGGTGCTCTAAAATCACCGCAAATCTTTTAAAATTTTGCTGTGCTTTTATAGTTCGATTCATTTAGAATTTTGCTAGCTTTTGCTTAGTTCATTCACAACTTCTGTTTTTTAGCTTAATTCATTTGCAAACTCTGCTTCAGTTTTTTTTCTAACCCAATTCGTAGTTGGCTTTATTTTCGTCGAGTCAAATGTGTCGAGATTGAAGGTTGGAGAGGATTCAATATAGAATTAGAAAGCAGTAGTTGGCATAGGGACCCACTGAATTTGGAATACAAATAAAAATAAAACTCATTGTTATAATACATAAATATATATCTATATATGTATATATATATATATACTTATATATATATGTATATATACGTAGTAGTTAGAATCCGTTAACAATACGCGAGCGTCATGGATCGGGATAATATGGCCATTAACGTCCACTCGACAAATGTATCATCGCAAAATTGGTCTCGCCACGAGATGTTGTCTTGGGTCAATACGCAGATGAAATCCGAATTCACGAAGATTGAGGAACTGTGCACAGGTGAGTGCGCCCACATACCCATTGATCGAACTGATAAGTGGGTATATTCGACTGTAACACTTATTCATCAATCCGGTTTGCTTTTGGGTTTAGGCGCTGCCTATTGCCAGTTTATGGACATGCTGTTCCCCAATTCAGTGGCCATCAAGCGCATCAAGTTTAGGGCCAATCAGGAACACGAATTTGTGCACAATTTTAAGCTGCTGCAGGCGAGCTTTCAAAAGAAAGCCGTACAGAAGGAAATACCTATTGAGCGGCTGATCAAGGGACGCTTTCAGGATAATTTTGAATTTTTGCAATGGTTCCGAAAGTTCTTCAATGCCAACAACAAGGGTAACTCATACAATGCCGTCGCGGTGCGCGATGGCGCCATCATGGGATTCGGTCCCAGCTCCGCCAGCGGCTCGAGAGGTCCGTCGCAGAGCGCACGCGCCATTTACGGCGCCCATCAGGTGCGCACACGCACTTTTGTCAGCGATGCCCACCTCACCTTTCGCAAGGAGAAGGAGGCCAGCGACCTGACCGAGGAGGAGCTGGAGATGCAGGGTGTGCTCCAGGAGTTGGAACGGGTCGAACAGGATCGCGATTTGTATGTGTCGAAACTGCGCGAGGTCAAAATCGCTTGCGAGCAGAATCAAGGCGATAACTTGGCTGTGATAAAGAAGATACTCCAGATAATCAACGACGACGCCGTTGAGCCGAGTCCACTTTCTGACAAAACGTTCAATACTGAATCTATTGATCAGTCCAATGGCAGACAGTGTTAGGCATCTGTCTACATAATTAGATATTTTCACATACCATTTTACAGCACACCAAAAAACAAAACACATGCACAAAACTCTCTCACACACACTGACTCATATGCATGTACAGAATCTCTTAAGTGCATACGCATACTCACACACATACTCATACATATACAACGAAAAACTTTATATGGGCGTTTTGCAATCGACTTTGATATCCAGGACATACTCTGGACAGTTGAATTTGATTTAAATATTTAGTTTGTGTTCTCTGATTAACGATTAAGATTAACGCTAACAGTGTGCGCGTTCGCTAAACGTCTCACGTCCCGTTGTATGTCCAAAACTATCTTATAAAAAAACGCCTCATTAAAAATCGTTAGTAGCTATTTGAAATAGCCAACGCTCAATGCCGTGCATTTTCTTTAAGCAAAGCTTATGATCTATCGACTATCGTCGCACCATCTCTAAGCATTAGAATTTATAACATATGACACTCGCAACAATCAGTTCAAATGAGATGAAATGCAAGTAATTTATATTGTATTTTTATTTGTTTTTATTTTACAAAAATTTTAAAAATTGTTTTCATTAAGTAGTTGTAACGCTCGACTTCTTCATTTTCTTTAAGCTAAGCTTATGATCTATCGATTACTTATCGCACCATCTCTAGAGACTTGGCGTGCATTACTGAACTTACCGTTATACTCATTCACTCTAATGGTATTCAAATATCTAACGGCTTCAAATGAAACAAGCACAGTGGGCCGCAGATGATTAAATAAAACGCAATTAGTTTATATTATTGTCAATATAATAGACTTTTTAGATATATTTTTGTTTGCTTTTGTTTTTCTTAAGCGCTCGAATATATAATTAATATACATAAATTAAAAAAAATGGTTTATATTAATAAGTAGTTGTAATGTCGTATTGCAAAATTCGAATACAAAAGACTCATACTGAATATGTTTGGCACATTTGGTTAATACTATTCTTCTGAACAGCATGAAACAATGGCGTGCTGCGTATAACGCCCGATAATTCCTTTGAGTTCTTGCTTTGGTGATAGTTTTTACTTGGCATCGGCGACAGCGGCTCGCCCCAAAACTTAAGCAATGCGAATATCTTGTAATAGGCGACCCTGAAAAAATACAAAGAAACAAAATAAATATGTATATATTTGAATATACAATTCAATTAGTGGTTGAATATGCAACTAATCTTAGACTTATGTTACTACAATTTGCACCGCAAAAAAAAAAAATATAACCGACTTCATAATTGCTCGTTTTATTTATGCCCTGAGCCCATTAAAAATGGGTAAACAGGGTATAATGTTTTTATGAAAATATATGTAATTTATCAGCTGAATGGATTGAGTCAAAAAAATAACATATATATGGTTGAGTTTTACCTGTAGTTGCGATTGCTGGCTGCATAGATAATCGGATTGATGACACTAGAGGCCCAGGCCATAACGGATGCAATGATATGGAGCCATGGATACGAGGTTTTGCGTTCATCGTCCACCACATTGGCCAGCATCAGAGGCAGGAAACAGATGAGGAAACATACAAAAATGGTGACCATCATGACGGTCAAGCGATTATCCTCGCGCGCCTTTCGCGTGCTCGTCGTGGTCACATACGATCCGGATGCTGATCCTGATTTGGCAGCGGTGGCTGCGGCTCCAATTTGAAAATTATCATGACTGCGTATCTTCTTCCTCTGATGCAGCACAGTTATATAGATGCAGGAATAGGAAATGAGTATCACCAGACATGGCAGGAGGAATCCAATGATGAAGAGCGTCTTCTTAATCGATTTGCCATCCTTTTTGAGTATCGTACAGGAGAAGGTCGTCTCGTCCAGCCCCATTTCACCCCAAATGCCCAGAATGGGTGGCAGCTATAAAAGCGTAACATTACAATTAATCTAATCTATATATGCATACATATACATATCTATGTATGTATCATCGGATGACTTACAAGCAGTAAAAAGGACACGGCCCAAACGAACAACAGCTGCAAAGTAATTAGCTTCGGCCTGTAGATCTGTGAGTATCTACTGTGGCAGGCAATGAGTATGTACCTGAACAGGTTGGGAAACAAGTGTTTCATTAGTTTATATATTGAGAAGTTAGAAGAGTTCTGGTTAGTACGATTCTAGATGCCGACTTCGAATTCTTACCTATTGAGTGTAATTCCAACCATGCTGAGCAAGGAGACGGCCACATTGCCATAGAAGATGACGGGAAAGATTTTGCACAACGTGGTGCCGAATGTCCAGCTCTATAAAGGATATAGCATATATATATATAGCATTCAAATTCGATGTCGAATTTAAAGTACCTCTTTAAAGAAGCGAACGGCTGTCAAAGGCAGGCTAAAGGAGCAGAACAACAGATCCGATATACTCAGAGATATGACAAAGGCCGTAGTCGCATGTTCACGTATCGTCGGACTCTTGAGCAGAGCAAGCAGCGTAATTAAATTGCCTGCGAATGGAAAGGGTATACGTTAAAGGCTTTAGAAAAAGAGGGAGGAAGAGAGAAAAAGGAGATAGATAGAAAGTAAGGGACAAGAGAGAGAATGTGTGTGTAATGTGTATGTTGTTTATGATTTAAGTTTTATTTAAAATTTTAAAAAATTGTAGTATCCATTTTGCTGGCTAAGCTATGCTGTTCAATCTCTCAATCGATCATTCAAGCTACTGACGTCCAAGAAATAAATCCATTTAATCTGGCACATATGATTTGCTCAAATACAAAATACTACTGAATATCCAGCTAACACTGTGTTGTTTAATCAATCAGTCAATCAAGGAACTTACCGAACACGCCAATGGTCACAAATAGGCAGGCACAGATGGCAGCGAAAAGCGTTGCGGAATGCGGGTAAATCGACTGTGTGGGGGCATCCATGCTGCAAAGCGGAACGGATCCAAAATATTATTAGATAATGCTGAATACACAATAAAATCCAGAAATATACATATATATGTATACATACATATATATATATATATATATAAATAAAGAGATAGATACATATTTAAATGAGCAAATGAGCATTTGATTAACAAATAATTAGAATAATGAGTTCTATCTTATCAATAGTTATTTTTTTAATGCAATATATCTTTCTTATATATAATAATATTTTATAACAGTGCTACAATATGTGACCCTAAACATTAAAAAAACAAATTGAATCACAAACGCAAAATCAGTTTCATTTAAAAATCAGCATTATAAACTATAATCAATTTTAATATTTAATTTTATTGGTATATCTCGAAACCTATTTAAAGTAGAGTGGTCAACTTTTATATGTAGATATTTCATGAATGTAGCTTAAGAGCTGTAATTTTTATTTTTGGTGCTCATGAATCACACCCAGATAAAAAAATAGCTTGAGCACTATTAAAGTTAGAAAAAGTTCAAGAGTACAAATTTTATTGCATAACTCACTCATTTGCTCCCATAAATAAACTATACTAATATAGTATACAATACTAAACTATATTTCATATAGCTTGCACAATGAACATTACATATTATTCATATATTTATATATTATATATAGAATATAGTCATGACTGAGATTACAAATTTTGACCGATATTTATGAACGGAAACAGTTATATATCTTACTAATTGATATACATATAGATATACAAATATACATATATCATGTGAAATGAATTTCATTCTTTTAAACTTTCATTTCATTCACTTTATTCGTTGTAAGTAAAATTTTGTAACATCTTTCGAGTTGGAAGTGCTATCAGTAAAATTTAAATGGAAATTACGCGCATACATTTTTATGAACCATTAATTTTTTCTTAATAAAAAAAAAAAAAAGGAAGATAAGATGAAATAAGGTCACAAAATACTGAAAGGAAGCACTCTAAAAGGAAATATATATATACCTAGGTAATTATCTTAAAAAGTGGAAAGAACCCATTTACTTTATGTAGTTTTACCCTAATAGGAATGTTGTGGATATAGAAAAACTGATTGTAAATGAAAAGAATACACAGAACAATAACAAAGAATATGGAAACGATATACACATAATATTTTTATATATACACATAATATAATACATATATACACATTATATAATACATATATATACATAATATAATACATATATTTCAAGCCAAATCTTCAGATATCAAATCATATTTGACTGATTTTCTGAAGCAAATTCTGATTGAATTTATTTAACAAAATTACAAATTAATATGTTGTTTATCCACCAAATTCACAAAACAAGTAAAAATCTTTGAAAAATAATATTAAAGGAAATTTATTTTAATATGGAGTTAATTCACCAGATTTAACCAAAATGCAATTAAAAAAGTAAAAACACTTAAATAAAATGTTGTTAAACAAAGCCATTTTTTAAACTTTGCTTATTAATATTATTATTATTATTATTAATTTGTTTATTTGTTGTTATACAGCACTGTTATGCAAATTACGCCAATAATTACTTATTATAGAGATGGATTCACTTTCAATACAAAGTCAGATTTTTTTTTCAAATAACCCAACAAAAGGTTTTTTCTTTCTGTTTTCCCGCACTGGTTGCAAGAATCTAAACCGAACTTTGCGACGCGCCGCTCAACAACGAAATGTTGAATCGAAAATGAAAAAAAAAACAAAAAGACAACAAAATAAATATTGAAAAAAAAAGAGAATTTATCATCCCGAAGAGCAATGAAAATGAAATTTTCAATTAAGCTCTGTTTGTTTTTCGTACTGTGACACTTTTCATTGTTTTGTTCTGTTGCATACCCTGTATCCAATTGAAAGAGGCTTGAAGAGGGTGTATTAGCTATGAGTGTGTGCGAAACGTCTTATTTGACAATTCAATATATATATGAAATTATTAGCTAGTGAGTGTATTTTTTGGTAGATATCTTAATAAAGTATTTTAAATACATAATTAATTGCCTAACTCTATTTTTTTTATAAAGATCAAATAGATCATTGATTTTATCTTTAAAAACAGATAAAATATTTTTTATTCCATTCTATATCTTTCATCAAATATCTTCTAAACTATGCAAGAATGTTTATATATACATTTATATATATATATATATATATATATATACAAATTACATAATATCTATTTGCATAATGTGTATTTAAATGCTAGGTGCTTAAGAAAACTAGGGTATTTGCTAGCCGGCGCACTCTCATTTTTTACTTTTTGTTGTATTTGCTGTTGTTGTTGTTGTTGTTGATGTTGCTGTTGTGTTATGCAGCTGAAGAGATAACAAGAAGTGGCAGGTCGGACGCAGCGCTTCAACTGTTTTGCATAGAAACAATTTCATTTTATTTCATTTAATGCCTCGCTTTTTATTTGTATTTGGATCGCTTGAATTAAAAAGCGCCTTGTTACGCATTTAACGCGATTTCCGGTGGCTCTTTACCCCACCAGCATTACCATTGGCAAGCTGCAGCCCCCTCCCACTCGACCACCCCCACCTCTGCCTCTCCTCCTCTTCCTCGTTCTTCTTCTCGTTCTTCTCCTCCCTTATCACCCGCTTCTCTAGCGAAATTGTGGTTCGGTTCCCATCAGACTTTTTTTTCTTTTTTTTTTTTGGGTAAAATGCGCGGCCCGCTTTCATGCATGATCCAACATGTGTGCCTGTGTGTGTCCGTGTGTGTGTTGTATGCTCTTCTTCTGCTTCTTGAGCTGTGCATTGTTGTCTTTCCTTTTGCCCTTGCATAGGGGATATTAAATTTGTCACCCATTGCGTAACGCATACAAAAAAGAGGATTGAAATCGTAATAAACATTTATATATATCCGTATATCCGTATCAATAAATAATTCAATCGCACAAAAAGTAACCCCTATAAATGTATATACTAAGATCCTTTTTATATATAACCGTATCAATAGATAGAGAATAGAAATCCCTTTATATGTATATAATAATATCCTTAAACTATATAAATTCTTTTTGCTTCTTTCATAAATTGGATTTACATATATAATCTGATTAATTTAATTAATGTTCCTTATATCAAAAGTTATCTTTATTTTGTTATGGATTTTCTTTAATCGAAATTCACAAGAAGCTTAAAGAAAGATCGATCTAATATACATATAATTTAAACAAACATAACTGCTTTGCTATACAGGGTATAAACTTCGGCATAACAAACAACAACTAATCCTTCATTTTGTTTTTGTTGAATCCGTTTGGGTATGACACACAAATTGAAATCTGAATGTGCTCCATATATATAAATATATATTTATATTGTACATATACATATACATATATATATATGTGAGTGGTTGTGTGCGTTAGGGTCTTCTTCCCCAAAGACTCCCCCATTTGAATATTGTTGGGCCTCTGATATTAGAGATAAGCTGGCTCATTTATGCATCAGAAACATGTGTGTACACACACACATATATATATATATATATATATATATATATATATATTTATATATATATATATACATGCATGTATGTATGTGTATAATGCATATACGAACATTCGCTCGAAAGAGGGTCGGGATTGGAAGCATATATGCATATGTTAAGGGGCCAAACTTTTAGGGTTCCACTTACGCATCGAGGGTCGCTTGAAGAGTATGCAATAAATCAGAGCGGAAATACCGTTTCAGTTATGGTGTGATATGTGATCAAATGTGATTTCTATACTAAAATATATAACATATAATATATATGCTGTGTCTAATCCCAGTTTTTATAACTATCATATTAATCATATACATATTATTATAATTGGGAACCACACCTAAATTAAAAGATTATGACAGTTATCTCTTAAAGTTCACATGTGAAGAATCTACTCGAATGTGCTAGACTAAGAGATATCCTGGACCCCGTGCAGTGCTGCTGTTGAGAAAATTTTACTTATAGTGTAAAATTTATGATTCTAGCTCTTACGATATACGAGACATGCTCGAAATTAAAAAAAAAAAATGTTAAGGATAACAACCGAAACTTCTCAATTTTTCCTATATGCATGCTATAGGAGAACACACATGTATACTTTATGGGGTCGCCTTTGATTCATTTTCCCTCTAACATACCTTCTCACTTTTTACCCATTCGCGATCAGGGAATGAAAGATTTAACAGAAAACGAATAAATTTTTATATAAATTTACTATTATAAAAGATACAAATAATATAATATAAATCATAATATAATATTCCTATACAGATAACATGAAGTTCGGTATTTTAAAAACTACCCGTGTTTGAAATCATTTCGAAATGTCATAAATTTGTGTATTTATGTTTTTCTGTTATTAATTTAGATAATTTCTTATCTAAAATATCCAAAGAAAAAAATATTGAAAATCTTAAGAAATTAGCAAAACAAAAAAAAAAAAAAAAGCTTAAGACTTCAGACCAAATAAAGTTATGTCAAGGGAAAGTCAGCATTTTCTTATGTTTTCTTCATCATTTGTTTTGATGTTGATGAAATTTTAGATACAGCAGAAAGAAAAAAAATGTTATTTCTTACTGCGGCAAGGCGAAAACTTTTGGCTGACTAATCGAAATCCAAAGCCGAAACGAATCACGTTTCATTTTAAAGCTAACGATTAGCGTGATTATAATATATGTATATATGTATATGTTTCGTATTATATAAATATTATGATTTATAATATACATATGTATGTGTATGTATGAATATTCACGCGTGATAGACCGGAACAGGTTCCTCATATATATGACTAGCTTTATTTATTTGATATAATATTGATTTATATACATACATAATTTAAATAATATAATAATATAATATAATATAATAATAATGTATACATATGTATATGTATATATGTTGTATAAATATTTAAATGAGTCGCGCTTAGGGCACAAAAATGCATTTGGCAAAGTCAAAAAGCTGTTTCCGTCTAAAAACAAATAACATACAACGAAGTATGAATCATCCAGCTGCTACGGTTGTTTGTTTGGTCGAAGCCAGGCCCAAACGGTGAAGGGGGGTTAACAACAACAACAATAACGAGAGCAGCAAAGATGACAATGAGCTGGCGACACAAGCTGCTGGCTATGAAACTAATTGCAGAAACTGCTGCACCAACAACGACAACATCAACAATGAAACCAAAGTAAATAAGCGAAAATTGGGAAAGAATAAAACAAAAAAATCAAAAAATGCGCAGATGAATGTGAATTCGTTTTGGTTGAGCACGATAAAACGTCGCCAACGTGTGCGTTTGTGTGCGATATTTGCTGCATATGTGTGTGTGCAGCAGCGACTGATGCGATGATCTGTGTGTGTGCAAGCGAGAGCGGGCAAGGGCAGCGGCAGCGGCAGATGAATTGTTTCTGATGTAGCTGCATTGCAGGCAAACAGCCGTTGGCTCTTTATCATGGCAGCAGCCGCAGTAGCAGCAAGAACAACAACAACAATACATCTGCTGCTGAATGTTTCAAATTATATTTTGAAGCCACATATGCACACACATACGCAAGCATACATGCATACGCACTAACAGACACTCTCGGGCGCACAGACACACACACACACAGCTACACGCAGCGCCATAACAGTAGCTATTACATATTATTAACTGTTCAAGTTCGGCTTACCCGCTGAGATGTTGTTGTTGTTGTTTGTGTTTTTAATAGGCAGCTGTGGAACTTGTTGAAAGGATTTATAGAACACTTCACCAAATATTATTATATTTTGATTGCATTTTGATATGGCTATAGATGACTATAGGATTGGCCAATAAATCGCTCACTCACAGCTTAAATCACAAGTAAAACAACAAAAAAATATCAACAATTCGATTTAAAGTGTTACGTTAAATTGTTAGCCCGTTTGTACGCAGGCGGACCAGACATTGTCTTTGGCTTAGTGCTCACAAATATGTTGTCGCTATTATTTAATGGTAATCAAACAAATAACGGTACGCCACTTGTTGTCAACAAACGGATTTTTTCGTTGTTTGAAAAGTTTAGTGCACAAACGGAAGAAGATTACACGTCCGAATCTAGCGGCGAAACAACAACAAATGATGTTACAGCACTGTTAAGTTAAGCCGCTGTTGTTCTCAAATGACACTGTAACGCACTTGATGTGCGATCGATAACTAACAGTAAGGTGACCAGCCAGCCGCACATCATTTCAATAATTTATCACTTATCGACTAACAGCGTCATTTTGAGCATAACAAATGTTAACGGACACAAAACTAACGAAACGAGCCACAAATATTTTATGCACATTATTATAAATATTTGCAAGCTATTTTTAGAGAGTTGAACAACACGCCAATTCGCAATTTGCAATTTGAAAGTCAAGCAATGAGCCTGTCTGCGGAAACAGAAAGCAAGACGCGCCGCTTAAACTCGAAAGTAAAAAAATAAAAAACAAAAAGAAATATTAATATAAATATGATGGTATAGATAGTACATTTTAAATTGCTGATGATTCTACTGCATAACAATGTTAATTGCTGCTATATAATTTACAGCACAATTGATTTATTCTCCTTATCCTGCAACAGAAACGAGTTTTAATTGTGACGCAAGAGATTGGAAAATCTGGTTCAAAGCTGTCACATTATAAAAAAAAAAAAAATCAAAATCAATTACCTGATTTCAAATCAAAAAAAGACTCGTCCAAAGCATCCTTTCATATTCATACATACATACATACATACATATATGATTATACTATGTGAATTTTCAATAAAATCTGCTCCAGTTTAATTTTTTTGGTTTTTCTTTTTATTTTTAGTTTTGCAATATGCATAATGAAACTTTCATTAAGCACTTTATTGATAAATGTGTTAAATACAAAAATGTATAAGTAGGTATGATAGCTGCCTGATTTAAACACGTTTACCGCTAATCGCTCCAATTCCAAGTTGTTGATGCAACAAGTTTACAAGTTTACCGTTGCCTCTGATCTCCGTTTAGTTGACTTTTTCAATGTTTAAACAAACATCCGCATCCCGCTGCAAATCGCGTCTGTTGCACATTATTTATGCGACCAGATCGAGATTTTCAAAAAAAAACAAAACCAAACAAAAGTGAAAACCCGGAATCCAAGCAATATCTCATTCAGCGACCCACTACACTACCGTTAACTGCACGCACAAACATGCACACACTTGCATCTAATACTGATACACACATGTAAACAGAATAACGCACTTGCACACACATACAAATGTAGCTTGTTGTTGTTTAGTTCAACATAATTAGTTAATCGACGGATTACTGGACACATACTCCACATACAAATGTCGACAGTCGGACATCTGTTCAGATTACAAAACTTACGATCAAGTCATGGATATATAGTCCCAGTTGCGCATTAAAGTTTCATTTGCGCCAAGCGTTAAATACACATCGAGAAATATTTTGGCAGAAGAAGAACTTTCGATTGAGCTTAAAACACCGTACAATGTTGTTACACTGAAACAAAAATTTGTTTAAAGAAAATGTGCATCGTAAATGCGTAAAATAAATATTAGCCGAAGACATTGTAACTAAAATAACATTATTCCTTTTTCTATTTCAAGACCATGAAGTATTTTTTTGTTTCTCGCTGTGTACTAATTGTTTTTTAATTGCAAACACTTAAGCATTGTTTATTATAAGCAATAAATTTAACATTAGGCACTAATCGCGCCATAATTTTGCATATAGTATAAGAATTGTATTATTTACCGTTAGCAAGGCACTGTGGCGTAAATCAATTGCCTCTCACTTTAAAAAAATGTATATGTATGTATACATATGTACATATGTATATGTTTGTTCAGCTTTTTTTTTTGTCGGAGGTGCTCGACACCTAATTTTATTAGCGGCTTATTCCAGTTTCCGTTTTTGAATTTATTTATTTATTATTTATGTTGTGCATGTTTTCCGCAGCCGCCTGCACAATTTGCAGTTGATTTTGCAGCTGGAAAGTTGCAACTGTTTGCAAGTCCTATTGACTTTCAATTTGATTTGTATGCAAATTTCCGTTACACATTCAAATTGCTCCACAGTGAGGGCAATTAAATGCTCGTTAGGGCAGAACGCGTGCCGATAACAACTATGCGATTACAATCGATCGGCGATCGGCGTGTGGCTGTGCCAGTGCCAGTACTAACAAAGTAGCGCAAAATACGAAACGAACAGTTATGTGGTTTATGCAAATGCGTAGACAACGACGTCGCCTGTGGCGGCGGCGACGGCTGCTGCTGATAAAGAGGAGCGCCTGGCCAAGGAGGGGGGCGTGGCAGGCAGGAAACGGGAACTTTTTGCATGACGGCAGTTTTCATGCGGCGCTGGCACCAGGTAAATTTTCCAGCTTTAGCTTCAGTCTTAACTTATTCAATGAATGCGCTATCCGCCTTCCCCTCCCCCTATTGCAGTGCTTGTCATCGCACAGTGGTTTGGCCTGATGCCTGTGCATGGCGTCCGAGCCACAGCCCGTGGCCTCCAATTCAGGTGGTGCACTTGGCGCACCTGGTATAGCCTGCTCTACATTGGTTACACCGCGGTGGACACGATCTTTGTAATCAATTTGGCTTTGCATAGCAGTTTGGATGTACGCAGTGTGGGTGGGTAGTGGACTAAGTGGTCATGCATACCCTAGGCTTTTGAAATACATGCGAATATACTCGTTCGTAAGTCTCTTTGTAAGACTATCAGAGCCCGCTTCATCGTATTGTTTCGATAATGATATGTATGGATTTTTAGATTGGTCTTTTTTCCTCATTATAAGAGCCATAGGTGCTTCTTCTTATAGGGTATACAAGTCGTATTTGCTGTCTATTACATAATACCCCAATGTATACAGGTTTACAGGGTATACAAGATATTATTCATGCCTGGAGAGTATAAAACTCATAGTTGCTGCTTGTTATATTATACCCCACCGGCAACGGTTTACAGAGCATATTATTCGTTTATGCTGCTTGTGCAGGGTATACAATTCGTAATTCCCTATTTTCAGTGGAATTCAGAGTATTCAATTCGCTATTACTGCCATTTTGCAGAGCCAATCGTATTCCATGGTAGCATCCTGTGGAGTGCTTATCAATTCCTGCAACTGGCCCGCCGATGGCCGATCCTCATGAAGCACTGGAGGAGCGTGGAGGAGCAGCTGCCCGCATACGGAAGTTGGCAGCAGCGGGAGGAGCTCGCCCGGCGGATACACATGGTGACCTTTGCTCTGCTCTCGCTGGCGCTCAGTTGGGTGACAACAAATGCCATCTGAATCTAAACTAATCCTTGTAATCCTCGATCTTTGCAGTGGAGCACCTACTCAGCATTATTGCTGCTACTTACCAAGACCTTTGTCCCATGCGCCAGGATCCGATTGAATCGTACCTCTATCTGAATGGTCCGCAGCTCTTCCACGTCTTTCCGTATTCCAATTGGCTAGGATGTCTGAGCAAGATCCACAATGTTCTCCTCACTTTTGCCTGGAGCTACATAGATCTCTTTCTCATCGTTGTGGGCATCGGTCTCAGCAATCTGTTCGTTCGGCTCACCCGCCAGCTCCAGCAGCTGGTGGAGCGGGTGAGTCCTTCATCCACTTGAGTGGTATATATCTTCCTATCGAGATCTCCATTCCAGCCTATGCCGGAGGAGTATTGGACATATGTGCGCACTCGCTACTGCTCCATTGTGGAGCTCATCTATGAGGTGGACAACGCTGTTTCCGGCCTTATTCTCATCTCTTTTGGCTCTAATTTGTATTTCATCTGTCTGCAGCTGCTTAAGAGCATCAAGTAAGTGGTTTCTGCTTCTTCTTCTATTCGTTTGTTCTTCTTTTTGTGTCGTAGTCGTGAACATTTTGTAGGCATAGATAAAGATTGGGTGAGATCTCCCGGTTTTCCTCAACACTAAGCAGAAGCTTTCTATAGAAGTTTTTTTTTTATCTCTCTTTACTATATCTTTCTCTTTCTGTCTTCGTGTCTATCTATGTGTATTTTCTTGCTGTCTCTCTTTCTCTCTCTGTCTATCTGTCTTCGTATTTTAAGGTTGCTCTTTCTCATTTGCTCTCTGTCGCACTTTCTCTTTCTCCCTCTTTATCTATCTCTTTTTTCTAGCTATTTTGCTCTTATCTCTGTGTTTATTTCTCTAATTTTTGGTTCTTTTTTCTAACCCTCTGTCTTGCCAGTTTTCATTGGCCCTTTCTCTCTCTATTTATTTCTCTCTCTCTCTCTCTATTTATTTCTCTCTCTCTCTCTCTCTCTATTTATTTCTCTCTCTCTGTCTCTCTCTCTATTTATTTCTCTCTCTCTCTCTCTCTCTCTCTCTCTCTCTCTCTCTCTCTCTCTCTCTCTCTCTCTCTCTCTCTATCTCTCTTTCTTTGTCTTACTTAGATCTTCATTTCTCTTTCTCTCTCTTCCCCCATCGCAGAGTATCTCTCGTTGTCTTGTTCACTTTTCTTCACATCTTCCTATTACTTTGCTATTCGGAAACGTTTCACGATAATTAAGCTTAACTCCAAGTCTGCAATTAGCATATAGATTGACTGTTAATTTTATAAGCAACTATTATTATAAGCAAACTAACACACAACGCGTGACACGTTCACGTCCTCCCACTCTCCCCTCTCCACCATCCACTCCCTCGCTCTTTCTTTCCATCCTCTTCCTTTAGCAAAATGCCATCGGCTGTGCAAACGGTTTACTTTTACTTCTCGCTATCGTTTCTGATTGGTCGCTCGCTGTCGGTTCTGCTGTTCGTCTCGACGGTGGACGATCGGGCGCGGGAGCCGCTCCGCCTGCTGCAGCTGGTGCCGCCGCTTGGCTACCACGACGAGGTGTTCCGCCTGGCCAGCGAACTGTCAACCTGTGAAAATGTTTCGCTGAGCGGTCGTCGCTTTTTCAACGTCACCAGGAAGCTCGGCTTGGCGGTAAGTGCCACATTTTGTTGGAACCGCAGCAGCAACCAACAAGTGACATTAATATGGAGATCTCTGCTGTGCCGTTTGTTTTGCAGCTCGCTGGCAGTATCGTTACCTATGAGCTGGTCCTCATACAGTTCCACGAGGATGAGAAGAAATGGGAGTGCAGACAATAAAATGAAACGTACACTGCACTACATGGTTCAAGTCTGAACCAGTTTAACCCGCCTGCTCGCCTGCTCGCCTGCATGCCTGCCCGCCTGCCCACCTGCCTCTGCTGTGATGCAATCCGGCCTTAAATGGTGCACATGGATTGCCCCTCTCTCCGTCTCACTCTCACTCTTTCGCCTGGCTTCCTAATCATGCGCGCATTTGAACCAGTTGCCCAAATGCCAATGCCAATTGCCAACAGAGATCGCAGATCTTGCGATCGGAGATCGGGAGGGGCCCGGATTGTGGCAGCTGCTGGTGCATGCGAGGCTTCCGGCCAGCGCTTAGTCTAACCCAATTCGAGAGCCGGCCGCTGTATATAAGCCAGCTGTCGGGCAATTGGCGCGCAGACAAGCAACGCACATCCAACAGTAATCAACAACATGCTCGGTGTTAAGTGTGGACAACAGTGCCTCATCCTTTTGGTTGGCCTTCTGGGCTTGGCCAGCGCGCAATTTTTGTATCCTGGACGATCGCAGCGTTCACTTTATGGCCCGCCGCCCGGTCCGTGGAGCAGCGGCGGCGGCGGCTGGAGCAGCCCGCCCAGCTTTGAGCTGCCGGCCCGTCCCAATCACATAACCCGGGACGAGGTGTTGGCCTTGCTGGCCGCTTGGAAGGCAGCGGATGCCAAGCCGGCGACAACGCCAGCGCCCGAACCGGAGCCTGAACCGGAGCCAGAGCCGGAGCCAGAGCCAGAACCAGAGCCAGAGCCTGAACCGCCAGCACCCGAACCACCAGCACCTGGCCCGGCACCACCTGCACCACCGCCAGTACCACTGACCGTCTCGCTGCCCGCCTTCGTGCCCATCCAGCTCTCCGCCATGTACACGGCTCCAGCTCCCATTCCCGGCGCAGGTCTCGGCGCATTTGGCTTCGGCGGCGGTTTGGCCAGCGGTGGCTCCGCCGCAGCAGCTGGTGCCGCAGCAGCGGGTGGTGCCGGCGGAGGCGGCGGTGGTAGCGCCGCAGCTAGTGCTGCTGCAGCTGCTCAGTCGCGTTTTGGCCGGATTGGACGACCCTTGACTCGAACTTCGGCCCGAGCCAATGTGAACATTCGCTTTCCAGTTGCCAATCCCCGGAGCTTCGCCTCTGCCAATTATGTGGCGCCGCGTCCGCGCTTCTATCGCACCATCGTCCCGGAACCCGGCCAGCCCATGACGTGAGTCTCCATCCAGATCCTCGTTAAATTTCTCTAATGTCATTTCATCCCTTTAGCATTGAGGCACTGCCTCCTCCGCCTTTCCTGGCCAATCCCGTTCAATTCGTGCCCAGCAATTGGCAGTAAACTCCGCACAAACATCTATATATAAATATATATATATATATATTATATACTTTAATCGATCAAATGTGTCCATATCATATGTGGTTTATTAATATTAAGTGTAAATAGCTCAATGTCTAACACCGAGTCCCCAGTTGTTATCTATTACATTATTCCTTATTTTTTTTTTTGTTTTTGTTACATCTGCAATATAAATAAAATAATACTAAAGATCTATTCAAAATAACGAACATTTATGCATTTCTTTTTACTTTTTGTCGCATTCGTAAACGTTTTACAGGCTGTTAGCATGTTTATAATGTAGGATATTTTTCGTATTTCTCTCTCCCTTGCGTTGCCTTTCTCTTTCTTTATCGCTCTCCCTTCTCTATCTATATATATACATGTATATATCCGTATTATGTTTTGTTTTTCATTCGAAAATATTTTGCAGTCTGCTTATGCAAGCGTTTCTTTCAATTTCTCAAACTCTCTCTCGCTCTTTCTCACTGTCTCATGTAATATTTATCTTTCGCTGAAATTAAACAATTTGATTTACAGCTAAGCCATCTATCATTTGTTTTGTAATTCTTCTTCATGCTGCATTCGTAATCGTTTCACTGGCTGCTCGCTTGCTGAATGCTGAAACGAGCTTTTACTCTTACATTTCTTTTTTATGTGAGAATCTTTTAAATTATACCTCATTCTTACAATTCGTCTTTGCGACTTCTTCTTAAACGTTTCACATGCTGCTCTCTTGCTATATTGTATGAGCTTCCTCTCTTACCCACCTCGCTTTTTCTCTCATTCACACATTTGTGATTTCCCAACAACCTTTCATTGAGTCATAAAAATATGATGAATCAATCAATTAATCAATCAAAACATAATTTCCCCGGGGTGTTGTAGATGCAGCTTGCACTAAAATATGCATGCCTCGATCCAAAAAAAAAAAATGTCTTATACGGTCGAAAGATTTACACGCCGATCAATTTACACACACGTTCAATAAATTTCTTGCCAATTCATGCAATTGACCAAATTCGTAAACGCTTTTAACACCTAACTAACGCCCATTTCGTGTACCTGGCTGTGTGTCCCAATGCCAGTCCCAGTTCCAGTTCCAGTTTCAGTTCCAGCTCAAGTCAGAGGCTGTCATTTACCTAAAGACGAGACGTCGATCGCCCAAACATGAGTGAGGAAAAAAAGTGCGGTCTGTCGTCCATAAATTTAATCGAATGAAATTTACACTATTTTACACTGTCCAACAAGATTTTGACAAATCCGACTTTGAACCAAAAACTGGAATTACGAACCTTTCAACTTCCAACATTTTTTTTTAATATAAAAAGTGATTTTTTTTAATATGCGATATATGAATTAAGAACATGGCTATAAATACTTGTCGAGTTACAATCGACCGTCTTTAACACAATGCATTTAAGTCTTTCCAATAATAGTAAAAATATATAAAAAAAAATTTGTAAAACAAGATAAAAACTAATAAGGTAAACCTTAAGATAAACCTATATATAGTTTTATATAGTATATTGATATATTCATTTACATGTATAGGAAGGATTAACCCTTATATATTAAAATATGCATATTATATGTAAAATATATTATATTATATAATTATTATATTTTATTTTAAAAATAAATTAATTATCAAACAAAAACATAATTGAATGCTAAATTAATATTTGGCAAACATTTTGGTTTATAACTAAAACAAATCTCAATCCTGTAGTAGAGTGCAGTTTGCTTTTAGAGGAGCTGTCGTGCCTATTTTTCGTATTTTTTGTTTTCGATTTGGGGCGTGGACAACACGCCCATTTGGATAGGTTTGTAGCCCAGATCTTTATGGACTTCCCGCACAGTGTGCAAAAACGAAAAAGCAACTAACTTTTACATTTGACATCATGTAAAGCTTTCTATGGGACATTTTTTAACGCCTGGCTACATATTTGGGACAAACAGAAACGTAACTGAACATTGGCTAAGACTTAATTAAATCGATAAAATCAAATATTGAAAAAACACAAAAACAAATAGACAAATAACTTCTTAATGACTATCGATATATTTTTATACATAGATCCACCGGAAGAGCTAATATCGGAGCTTATGGTAAAGCCTCTCCAGACTTTGATGAACGGCTAACAGTGCGAAGGATCCGGCAATTAAGTAGTTCAGTCGATATATTGTCGTCTGACAATATAGCAGCACAATTCCGGCGCAGAAGTACAATGCGATGGACAGCATCCTGTAGCCGCGCCTACAAAAAAGCGTACGAGATGTGAAAGATTAGGCAGATATATAGAGTAAGCTTCATATATTAAAATAAGAAAAAGTTGCGCATATTCCACAACTATCAATTTTCGATTAGTTGTAAGACAGAAAGCACCAGATCAATATGAAAATTTATATCGTAAGGTTGTCGAATGGGGAGGATGTACGTCTCCTTTAGCTGAATTTATATATATATATATATAGTGTGCCATACATACGGACAGGCGGACAGACTTCAATAGACTCAGCCAGCTGTGGATCTTGATTAAGAAGGTATTTACTTTATGGGGTCTACCACGTCTCCTTCTGCCAGCCACATACATTTTTACAAGTACTCTTAACTCCGTAAGCACATTTTAAATTAGTTTAGGGTATCAAACCCCAGTATTCAATAAATATTCAAATTGTAAAATTGTACTCACAATTTTTGAGGTGCGCGCAGTTGCAAAAGCAAACTGAGTGAGCCCAAAGCAACAATTGTTGTGTTTATGGATGGATCGGGAAGAACAATGCCGTGTCTGTAAGTCATAAAGTTAAAAGTTATAGCATTAACAAATATATAAAATGTATAGTTGTAAACGCACCTGCGACTGCGCAGCCAAGCTAAGCTGCTCGGCAGGCTGAGGAGCAGCAGGATAAGGAGCAACAGGAGCAGCGTTACGTGAAAGGAAAAGTTTTGTAGACCAACGCATAATTCTACATTTTTATTAGGCTCCTGCTCCTCTGGCTGTTCCTCATCCGGCTGCTCCTGCTCCTCTTCCTCATCGTGCTCCTCCTCCTCCAGTTGTACCTCTCCCTCCTCATCGTCTTCTTCATCACCTCTGGCTATTAATGACTGGTCACTTGTGTTCTCTCCAGATTGATCTTGTGCACCTGCAGTTGAGCCGCTGAGACTGCCGGCAGCCATGTGCACCAAATTGGCTGCTTTCTGCCACAAATAGTCCTCTAGATAATCCTTGTAGGCATTGGAGAGCATTAGGAAATAAAAGACAAAGGCCAACAGCAAAGCGAATCCACTGCAGGCGCCCAAAGCAACGCCAATTGTCAAAATTCCATAGGTGATAGGCAAATGTGTCATGATTGAGAGGATTATGTTCGAACTGGACGTGGAGAGGCGGGTCAAACGCAGTGCCACACGATGAAAGACATTGCCATAGAGGGTCAGGAAGAGCCAAACAGTCAGTGCAGCAAGAATCGACAATCCAATTGCCGTACCGTGTATTATAATGGATATATTGATGCTATAGTCGATTTGTTCCGGTTCTGGAAATAGCTTCACATTCATAATGAGCTTCTTGAGCAAGCGACAACCTGAAGATTTAGATTTTGTTAAGGAACGAATTGCTTTTTCCGAGTGCTCTGACTCACCTGTGACTATGTAGAGCGAAGTGTACTGCAGGTAGCCAACGTAGGGTCTCAGACTCTTGAAGCTGCCCACGTGCTGGAACTTGTCTACTTGCTTCCGCAGCACAATCAAAAGCACGCAAACAAAATGCGCCGGCATCCAGCCGTAAAATTCAAGTACTATCCGGGACAAAGCATCCGTATAGGAATATCCATAGCTTAGAGGAAGAGAGCAATAGAAAATTGCAGTAATTAGATCGAGATAGATATATATATGAATAGAAATGCATTTTAAATCTTTAAATATTAACTTAATTGAAACCTGAAATCAATTATAATTAACTTAAATCTACATTTTTATATTTAAATATAAATTTTGTATCAAACAATATATATACAAATGAACCTCTAATTCAGATAGTTGCTTGAAACATGACTATTTTTTTATACTTTAATCTGGCTTAATTTATTTAAATACATTGTTAAGAAATCAAGCCAATATCTGAATCATGATTGACTTAAACTAAATTAAATAGATTGTAATAGAATATAATAAAATATATACATACAACTTACCTAATACGATAGCGACAAATGGGATCCAAATACAAGTCTAACATAACGGGATTCAAAGTGGTATTATAATGCCTGGGCATCAATGTGGGCACATTTACATAGAGTCCAGGTTTTTGATCAGGTGAACTACAAATGTAAGCTGATGATATTTTGAGTTACTGTGAATACAATATTGAAGACTTACGTCAGCGTTTGATAGCGCTCGAATCCGGCTGCCCAGGGCACACACAGCCTGGCGGTAATACGATAATTGGGCTGCATGCATTGCTGCGGCTCTATGTAGACCCGCAGACCCTGATACGGCTCCACCATATCGGATATGCGCAGTCGATAGTGGAGTGTGCCCTGGAGCGTCTCGTTGACAGCCGTGACCCTACCATAGGCGTACCAGCGAGGCATTCGTATATCTAAAAATCGTTCCTTAGTATCATAAATGTCCAGATTGTAACCAATGCGTTTGCTTCCAGGCGGTAGACGCAATAGAAAATGTGTCCACTTTGCATAAGTTTTTCGCATGTTGTGCAAATCGAGAATTGCAATGTTGCGTGGATCGCCTTCCGCATTGGGTAAACGCTGGACAAGATGTGATAAAGGAGTGGCCTTAGCACTGCAAGGAATAACTGATAAATGTGTATGTGAATGGAGGTATGTGTGTGCGCACTTACCAATAGATTTGTTCAGTTTGGTTGTGTTTATGCGATTCGCAGCCAAAGAGCCAATTGTCATCGCTCTCAACGTTCACGGCCTCAATTGCAAGTTTCTGCATGTAGGGACAAATATAAGTAAATAATCAATTGAAGTAATAAGAATGTGGGAGTTGGCTGTAGACAACCTCGCGAATTACTGTTTACAAATGCTTTAAATAGGTAAGTAGAAAAACCTTTGTACTAAGTTAGAATAAAAGTAGTTCCATTTCATTTAGACAGATAAACAAATATACTCTTTTGTCGCCTTGTGAATAGGGTGTAAGTGCTACCTTATAACGTTGCTGACGCTCTATACCGATAAGCTCATAATAATAACTCTTCAGGCCATTTGCAAAGAATTTGTTAATAACCAAGTGTCGTTCCTCGTTCCAATTATTTTGCGATTGTAGATTTATCAAGTTCTGCTGTCGGATCTGGGGTTTCTAAATATTGAATAGATAGAAAAAGTTTATTGAGTATAACAAAAGCAAAAGCAAAAGCAATAGCCGATGCCTACCACAAAGTGTGCCACTGCAGATTGCATATTGCGCTTTTTGTTGCTGCTAAAGATGACGGTTCCATCGTCGCGACGCTGGGTAATGCTGAATAGGAAACGATTGATGACCTGCATGAACTGCAGGCACCACACAGCGGACAAATGATCGCAGCTAATGCTAACCCGTGGTATGGCAGAGGTCTAGCGATAAGGAGGAAGAGCAAGAATTAAACAATGATTAAATATTAGGTATTGTTAATGATTTACCATGGCATGCAGATCATTGAACTGCGAGGTGGTCAAGCCGGACTGCACCAGCAGATCGCGATTGCCGCCGCCCGTGGAGATGAGTAGCACATTGTCCAGTTTAGCAGACAGCTCCTGAGTGGCCATACTTAATTCGCTGGGTGGTTTCTGATGCAAGCTCTGACACACATTTGTCTCGGGCGACGGTTTTGTGGCAGTACGCGTCCGGCTGAGGAATTCGTGCGTTTCCTTATAAAACTGGCTCAAATGTTCATCCAAATTAAGCACTGGCTGATCCAGCGGCGTCGATATACTTATAATGGCATTAATATGCTGTCCAATTTCGGCATCTGTCAGCACCGACTGAGCCAGTTTGCCGCCCATAGAATGACCGATCAGGACAATTGGGCTGGATTGTCTGTAGAGATTGGCAATAGTCCGTATGCAGTGCTTAACGAACGATTGCTGATGATACATATAGCCGCCATAGAATGCTGAAAGCTCCTCGTCAAAGTCAATTGTATAGTAATCGAGATGTATTCCTGCCTCTGGATTCTCGCGAGCTTTGCGCAGCGCAACCGAGGCCAGGGATCGCACCTGTTTATAGGAGCCGGCATTACCATGCACGAAGATTACAGGAGCTCCAGTCAAATGCATTTTAATTGGATCCAGTGGCTTACGCACACCTTCGTAGTAGTAGTATAATCCATAGTTGGGAAATTGTTTATTGGCATTAAACCGTACGCGCTGTTAAATAATATATTTAATTATGCTTTTAGATTAATTGTTTGACATTAACTTACCGCAAATTGTGGCTCGCCAAACATATATGTCATTCGGCAAGCGTTCGGCTCCACCTCGACGTGAATGTGAAAAATGCCGTAGAGGAAACCGCATATTGAGGCAAGCACCAGAAATATCGCACAGTTCCTAAATACAAACATTTGTGTTTAATGTTTGATTTTGAGCGATTTATGCAGCGGCTTCTTGCATTTATTTGTCTACAGAGGGTTGCCAGCTCTTGAAAATTCTTGTTACACTAAGAATTAGGGATGTGCGTCTTTTGTTTTTCTCTTGTGGTTTGCGCACCTGCAAACAGCTGTTTTGCTTTCTATATATATAGAAATATATAAGATATATGTGTACACTATGTATTATACACCAAGAATTAGGGATGTGCGTATCTTCTTTTTCTCTTTGCGGTTAATGCACCTGCCAACAGCTGATTTGCTTTATGTATACAAATATGCAATATTAATTTATATATATATTAAGTATTATATTTATTCTATTCTGTTCACTTATTAATTTCAATTAATTTTCGTTACATTATTTGATTTATTACCTAATTTAAATGTCTAAACTTAAAACTGACAATCAAACAATCGATACCGATAGCTTTCAGGAATCAACAAAACCAATTCAAATTTAATTTAATAATTTTTTCTGTAGTTTAGTTTATATATTGCCCCACAAAAATAAATACAAGACTATTAAAATAAATTACATGTATGCCTGATAAGAATTTAAAATGTCGATAATGCGGCTTTAAAACTAAATTTATCGATTACGCGGCTTGCAAATATCAAATACACAACACAGTTACAAGCATCAACACACAGATACGCGCACACACACATTTGGATGGGAGCATTCCGATCGAATACCTTTTGGATTTCAATGCAGATGTGTGTATTGATCATTTTGTTGTTGTTTTTGTTGCTTGTTCCCATCTCGTTGTGGTAGTCCATCATTCAGTTAATGAACACGCTCGCACACGCGGCCCTCCTCCTCTTCTCCTTGTGGCAGAATAAGCGCCAATAACTCTTCGTAACGTGTTTACGTTTCTCTAAGCCACCGTGTTTCTGTGTCTGTATGTGTGTGCGCGCTTAATTCGCGCATTGTATCTAGCCAACTAACTGGCTGGCTGGCTGGCTAGCCTTTGCGCCTGGCTGGGAAAAAAGACAGGAGAGAAAAAATAAAGACAGTTATTCCCTGCTGCGTCGCGTCAATAACAAAAACAAGCTACATAGCTGACGCCGTCTCGTTTTCGTCGACGTCGACGTCAAGTCT